>JASAMY010001537.1:0-26826 GCA_030248085.1 Paralinhomoeus sp. GSCO2_6 | reverse complement strand
GGGGGGAGGGAGTGCTAATTGTTTCAACTGGGCCATAGGTGGGGGGGGGGGGCAAATGAAAGTAAGGGTGTATTTATGTATGTACCATAAACCCTATGATTAGCCTCTGAGGGCTAATTGTTTCGTTCGAGCTCTAGGAAGGTGCATAATTATAGAGGGGTTCATAAACTGGAAGGGTCGGTGTAGAGAGCTTTGTTGGCGCAACGGCGCGTGGAGTAATATTTAAGGGAAAAAGACGCTGCGCACATACGTTGGTACACTCTAACAAACTCTCACACAGTGTCACATGCACATACATACACCCAGACATGGAAAATTTTGCCTTTCAGGTGATGGTCCATATAAGGAGGGGGCGTAATTACAGGGGGGGGGGGGGGGCTTATAAACTCAAGGTGGTCTTGGGAGGGTGTATAATTATAGGGGGGACTAATTATACGTGGGAGCTAAATATAGGGTTTATGGTCCATAACATAAATGACATAAATGTTCGCGAAGGGGGCACTGGGTAACTTTGTGGAGGCCTACATAGAACGATTGGTATATTAGAACGAATACTCGATACAAAGCAGCAAAAATTACCTTCTTCAAACTGATCCACACCAACCAGGGGTTCAACGTATCGCCAGCGACGAACCATATAAAGGTTGTGCCTTCAGACTTGAAACTGCTGAGGGGTATGCTCCAATTCTCAAGTGTATAGCCATTTAGTGGTGTAATTCGCAGCTCCATCATATCGGTTCCTAAACAAATAACAATTGTGTACCCACAAAAATGACAACCCCAGCCCCTCGCCCCCAATTCCTTCCAACCCCGCTCGGATATATCCCCCCCCTCTCACAGGGGCTGTCCAAAATGAGAAACTTTTATTTTTGCGCATCTTTCAGTGTTTTACACGACTGCATAATAGCTGAATTATATCGGTCTCTGGAACAATGCTTGAGCAAGAGCACCGAATTAGACGCCATTTTGGTGAACGAGTTGCCATTCTGGACATCTGCACCTACAATCCCTCGCGTTACGCGTTTTTTGGCTCCAGCCTACCCCCCCCCCCCCCCACACCACATACCACACCTTTTATTGAAAAGCTGATATTCACGGCTCCATCATCTGCTACAGACTCGCTTATGAGTTCCAGGTCAGTCGAGTGCTCCAAGTATGGCCGGTCCTCTGTCTCAATCCAGTAGATGTCCCTAAAATGGGGCAACTGCAAACAATCACAGTTGGCACCATCGCAATCGCAGCACACTCCATAGGCAATGCTGTTGAGCCGTAGAAAGTCGGCAGGTGACAGTAGACGTCTGCGGTGACGTTTGTACAATTGACGGGGCGCGCTCTGTCAAGCAACCCGGCGTACGGGAGGTCCTGCGTGCTCCTGTAGTCCATGGTCTGCAGCATGAGCCCCCGGTCCTCCAGTGAATTGTTGAACTCGTCCACGATGCGACGGTTGACGTGCTGAATGAGAAGCTGAGCATAAAAAAGGCAAAAAAAAAACTGCTGCTGCATGCAAACAACGGACTTGGGCAATGAGACGTCGCAGCATGGGTCTCTCCTCGTCATATGTGTAGGGGTGACCGAATGAGGTGCAGACAATGAGGATCAAGAAAACAACAAACACGATGAAACCGCTGAGCAGTGGCTTCCAAAGAGCATTCGAAATGTAGATCAAACTGCACTGCAAATGAACCACTTCGTGTAGCTAGTAATGAAACGATGATGTTGCAGTAACCAGTGTATTCAACCCGATGAATACTGCAGTAACAGATCGACGCAAGCAACATCCGCAATGCAACTGGCGATTGGTGGCCGCGGGTGTCTTTCACACACTCCACCCCCCCCCCCCCCAACAGGTGCTGACAAAACCTTCCAGCCAAGTGGTGGACTATTGACGATAAGGCAAGCACTGCCACTACTTGTACAAATTCCAAGTCAAGCACAAGTGTAACAACTCACCAATTGCAGAAGAAACGACAAGACGACGAAGCAAGCCAACGCCACCACCAAGAACTCGGGGTTGACCAACTTGAAAGTTCTCCCAGTTATGGGAATAAAAAACTCAAACCAAAACAGGCCGAAATACCACGTTAAAATGAGCAATGGGCAAAAACAACATAGGTGGAGCAGAAAGAGCACATTGGCACTCGGCTGCGAACCTGAATGCGAGCCATGCAGCTGTCAATTGTCAATTCTGACAAGTACGTATACCTGCCTGCTGGACCCAGAGCTTTGAAAATCAAGTAAACGACGTCCCTTGACAGCAACAACGCACCAACCATCATGAGCAACATGGACGACATCAGACCAAGGATTGTCATTAGACTCACAACCAGGCTATGGAGTAGCAGAACAGCGTCGAAGACACTCTGTTCATAGGAAAACACGCGTTGTCTAAAGTGACAATTGCCATGAGCAGCGGGGTATGACTGACTGCTGCCAGTGGCGTAGCCAAGGGAGGGGGTAGGGGGCGTATACCCCTCCCCGAGATTGTGTGAAGCCCAAAAAATGCAACAGGGTCCATCCACCCTGTTGCAAAAATGCCCGGGCGAAAGAAGAGAGAGAGAGAAAGCATTTTAGCTCGCCTGTGAGGTTAAAAATGCTCGAAAGTAGCTCAAAATTGTTTAAAATTGCTCAAAAGTGGCCCAAAATATGTTCAAAATGCTCGAAAGGGGAGACGGAAAAAAGCCCGCTGAAAAAAGCCCGTCGGAAAAAAGCCCGCTGAAAAAAGCCCGCCAGAAAAAAGCCCTCCAGGAAAAAAGCCCGCTGGAAATATGCCCGCCAGAAATTTTCTGCTTTCATTTCGCCTTTAATTTTAATCGCGCTCTTCTGTTTCATATCTGCTTTGCTCTGCCTGTATCTTTTTTTTCCGGCCGTCGTCTGCGCTGCTGCGGCCATGCTTTGGCAGAAGGGCAGGGAGAAGCGCGCCTTTGGCGGCTAGCTGCGCCATTCGCTTCAGGAGTCGCCTCTAGGCTCCTGAAGGCGGCCGCGCCTGTGGTGCGCGGAGATCAGACAATCACGCGTCTGACGTGGACGTGATGCAGGCGACTGCGGGCTTGTCGGCGGCGGCTGTCAGAGGTCAGCTTTCTTACACTGGAGTGGCTGCAGAAGACGGTGCGCAATCTCAAGCCCGACCTCTCAAGACTGAGGAGAGCGCTGCCTTTCCCAATGCGCAGACGCTGGCTCCTTCTTCCACCAGTCGACGAAGTGAGCAGCGTCCAACTCGCCTCCCTCTACACCAACAACGCCAAATTTGTCCTGCTCATTCGGCAGATTCATTTCAGCGCTGGGCTGACCCTTGTCCCTGTTGGCAACCTCGATGCGAGAAGTGGCACCCTCACACACGCAATCTCTGGCGGGCATTTTTCCAGCGGGCTTTTTTCCTGGAGGGTTTTTTTCTGGCGGGCTTTTTTCAGCGGGCTTTTTTCCAACGGGCTTTTTTCAGCGGGCTTTTTTCCTAGATCCGCTCGAAAGTAGCCCGAAATATCACAATTTTTTGCCTGCGGCGCAACAGGGGGGACCCTGTTAAAAAGTTGGAAATCTGTACCCCCTCCCGAGGCCAAATCCTGGCTACGCCACTGACTACTGCACAGCAATTTGCACAACAAACTGCACTTTTCCGGTGTTCTTGCAGCCAGCAGCGCATGAATGGCCATTCCACTGAGGCCCATTGGTAGGGCGTACACGACGAGCGCGAGCCACTGACGGGAAAACCAAAACATGTGCAGCTTTACAGCACTGATAATCGTCGCGAGCAACGCCCCAGTAGCCACTGAGAGAAGGACACTTACCAACACCACCTAAAGGGAGGCCGTTAAGTGCAGTCAGTCCAGCTCTCAGCCAAGGCATCAATCATTCAAGTTCGGCCAAAGAGGGGCAGCGCATGGCCTAGTGGTAGAGGATCGGCCTCTTGCGCGCAGGTTCTGCGTGCGTTCGATTCTTGATGGATCCAGTAGATCGAGCACTTCCCTCTCAATGGATTTTACTCGTGCCGTCGCTGCCCTAGATTACACATGGCGTTCTTCCGAAATTCTTTGGCTAATTATGCGGCTCTAGAGACGGAAAGGCGTCATGGAGATGGGTATGCTACACGGGGGGCATTGACAGCCTCCTAGCGTTGCCCCTAATCCAACAACAACAACAACAACAACAACAACAACAACATCATCATCCAAAGAGCTCCCCTGGCACACCCTACAGAGACGGGGGGGGGACTAATTTCATTCAAATCCGCCTTCTACCATGGCCGATCATTGGAGGGGGGGGGGGGGTCGTTGGAGTGTGTACAGTGGACATGCAGACTCGATGGCTGCACAACTCACACCAATTCCAACGCCAAAGTTGAGCAATGTGTACACCGGAGAGAGTGCCAACCACTTGAATCCAAACAGATTCAACGCAATCTTTCCGAACACCAACACAACGAAGGACCAGTTTAAGAGCCAGCCAATGCCCCTTGGATAGTGGACCACAAAAAGGCCCGCAATATCGACAAAGGCCACATCGCCATTCGTGGCAGCCGATAGCGGACTGCCAAATGAAGGCGAATCTAGCAGTCCATTAATCAGGGCATTCAAGTTTTCACCTGCAACAATAACGTGTTGGTAGACGTCCAGAATGGGAATTTTTCACCAAAATAGCGTTTAAATGGGTAAGTCTTGGTGAACAGTGCACACGGGGTCTAAACGTCGAGGGGGGGCTCTTTTCTTGTAAAAGTATAAAAGGAATTTGCCAGCAGTGCTACTTCTTTAAACTTTAGCTCTCGTACATAGAAATGACTTCAAGGTCATATTTTGGGCAATTTAAAGCGCATTTATTTTAGCATTATTTTTAAGTAAAGTAAAGTATTGATCCACCACAGAAGCCAGATGCCCCCTCTATCCAACCCCCCCCCCCTCCACCCACTTGGTACAATTTCTGTAGGCACCTATGACCCTATCAAACAGACGGCCCATTCAGCTTTCAACAAGAGACACAATAAGTACACTAGCAAGTACTCATTAGTCATTACACGCGTCCACCAATACCACGCATTACTCGTTTCGTACCTGAACGTTGCAGTACTCCACGTTGAATGAACTTTGCAGTATCGAACTCGGTGTGATACACGTAACCATTCTGGACGTAGGCAATGTCCAAACCTGAATTCGCCGTGTACCGCATGAAGGTCAGTGCTTACGGGTCAAAAACCATGGACATCACCCATACCTGACACTCTTCCAAAATCCCTGAAAATCCTGAAGTCAGTATCACTGGGCACCAGGCCGGACTGGAACAACTCTTGTGCGATCACGTTGCAGTGGGGGTAAGGCACGCTGCTCACATAGGTGTTCATCAGCCACTCTACGTCTTTTGGGCCTAGAATGCACATACAAACCAAACCATATGTGCTCATGGGAGTAGAGGGGTATAGGGGCACGGGGTATGGGCCCAATCCCCAAAGACTTCAGGATGCCCATCGCTAGAGCCCCGTTTTCGAATCCAAAAACCAATTTCTGATAGTAAAGGTGGCAAAACTTGAACTGAGTCACATTTTTAGCACAAAGACCCATTTTTTTAAATTTCCATGCATTAAAATACATGCTGAACATCCAGAACAGTGGTGTAGCCAAGGGGAGGGGTAGTGGGGGTATACCCCTCCAGGAGATGGTGTGTGTGAAGCCCAAAAAATGCAACAGGGCCCTGTTGCAAAAATGCCCCGGCGAAAGAGGAGAGAGAGAAAGCATTTTAGCTCGCTTGTAAGGTAAAAAATGCTCGAAAGTAGCTCAAAAAAGGTTAAAATTGCTCGAAAGCGGCACAAAATAAGTAAAAAATTTCTCGAGCTTCAATAAAATAGGTTCAAAATGCTCGAAAGTAGCCAAAAATAAGTTAAAATTGCTGGAAAGTAGCCCAAAATGAGTTCAAAATGCTCGAAGGTAACCCAAAATCTCAAAAGTTTTGCCTGCGGCACAAAAGGGGGTACCCTGTTAAAAAGTTGGAAATCCGTGCCCCCTCCCGAAACCAAATCCTGGATACGTCACTGATCCAGAATTATCCTCCCCCACCCAGAGTCTGTAAATAAAGAAATTGGCGATATATGTACCTCACCCCCCCCCCCCCCCCCCACCACCCAGGACCAATGTAGGCACCTATGATGCAAACATTTTCTGTCATGCACATACACACAAACAAGAGAGCCACCTGACTGAAAGAGGAGCTCCTTGCCTCAACCGCCCGCACCTTCCAAATTGATCAACGCTCTGATATTGTGACGCCACTCGTGCTGCGTGATGAACGCGTGACTGCCGAACAGCTGGCGTTCCTCGGCTGAAAATTACCCCGTGACTCTCACGATACAAAGTTGTATTCTCCATCCAACACACGAGCATACCTGTACCATACAGCTCAATTTCTCCACAACCACGGTTGCACAAATTAAAAAAAAAAGTTTTTTTTTTAAAAAAAAAAATTTTTTTTTTTTAAAAAAAAAAAAGTTGGATTTTTTTTTTTAAATTAAAAAAAAAAAATTTCTCTGTTTTTGGGTAAAATTTAGCTTTTGAGTGGCAAAATGGCGTTTAAATGGTGTTTAGATGGTACAATTAGTAGTTATTCATGCATAAACTTGCTTATTAGCACCAAAACCAAGCTCTTTTTGGGGTTCCCAACTGGTTCCCAACATAGTGCGATACCGTACACGACCATTTAGAGGCAGCGGCTTTGTCACCATTTGACTAAAACGATGCTAAATACGCTTCTAAAGGCTTTAGGGAAGCACTAGTACTTGTGTTTGACACTCTAATAGGCTAAAAGTATCTTATGGTACAGGTATTTGGCGCCAATGATGGCTCCTAAGTCAATTTAAAAAAAAAATTATTTTTTAAAAAAAAAAATTTTTTTTTTTAATTTAAAAAAAAAAACTTGAAATTTTTTTTTTTTATGCAACCCTGTCCACAACTCTTCAACTGTAACTGGGGGCCCCATTATTTTTACAACACCCACCCAGCCACCCCCCCCCCCCCCCTCCGCCACCCCAGAGTTTTCCCAAGGGATTTTCACCGTCAAGACGATAAAAGTAAATGCTGGTTTTTTTCAGTCTTGTAAAACCATAAAACAGCTAAATAACACTGTTTAGACCCTATTAATACCCATTTTTGACCAGCATAAGTAAAAAAATGGTCAGCATACATCAATCGTCATAATTACTCACCGCCATTAAATAGGAAGACGACCTCGTGAGGCAGGGGCGCAGTGCGTCTGCTCATCAAATCCAGGCTCTCCAACATCAGTGCGCAGTTGACGGCGTCGTCCGTGGCGCCGGCCGACATTGGCACCGTGTCGAAGTGACAGTTCACCAGAAGTGAATGACCTCCAACGGACGCATTGATTGCATTGATTGATTGTTTGTGTGGGCCGCTTCTATGATCGCGGGGGTCTCTCTCATACATACCTGTAACCGGAAATTTGAACCTGGGGGGAGGGTTCGAGCACTCTCTGGAGGGGGTGGTGGGTGGGTTGAAAAACTGGCTGGAGGAGGGGGGGGGGGGGTCTGGGAAGGAAAAAATAGACAATCTTTGGTTGATTTTTAGTCAAAAATACACTGCAAAAACATGAAAATAGGCACATTTTAGTCAAAACATACTGTAAATAACGCAATATAGGTAGGTACTTTTTGGGTCGATTTTTGCTCAAAAACACGGTACAAAACGCATTTATTTGTCATTAAAGTAAGTAGTAGAAAGTTTCCAAAAAGTCTGGGGGGGGCTGGGTGGTGTTCAGAACAACCTGCGGGGGGCGGGTTGGGGAGGGTGTGGGTGGGGCCAATCTCAGCCCCTGGGGGGAGGGAACCCCCCCCCCCAAACTCCACCCCAGTTACAGGTATGGTCTTTCTCTGGTCACACATAGGTAATTTTGACTGCTGCTAGTGAGAGATGAGACCCAGTGATTCATCGCTCCCCAAATGGGCCGGAATTGTCACTGCCGCCGGGTTGGTTCCGCTGGCTGCAGCTCAAGGGACGCCCAAGACGTACAGCTCTCAGAGGAGACCAACCTGCTGCCAAGAAGGCTCCGACCACGTCCTCCAAGTGATGCATTGATTGGGGCTAGTTCGCAGAGCCATGGACTCCCCAGTCCGGACATCGCCTTCTCAGACAAAATTTCGGGAAACTACCCTCGGGCAAAAGTTACGCTTTCTTAGAGGCCCCTTCTCGACCTCCTATATACCTCCCACCCATGTATAATACCGCCCAATAAACCACGGACACGTACCAGACCGCTCGCCTTTGGGTCCGACTCGGACGACGACGTTGGTGACGTTCTGGTAGCAGCGAGTGACGGTGTTGATCTTGCGCGCGAAGAAGAAGCAGCCCGAGGCGCGCTGCACGCTCCACTCCAGGGAGTTGACGCCGCTCGCGGTCGCGTGCTCGCGCAGCGACCGCAACACTCGCACCAGGTAGTCGACGGCCAGCCTCTGACACGCCTCACTGCCGCAAGGGCGGGGCCCTGCAGCAAGGGAGGGAAGCACAAGTGTCCAAGTAGTATAGGTGTAACTGGGTAGCGTGCAGTAGGTGGCTACGGAAATTGGGCCAGGCGGGAGGTAAATTGTTGTGCATGGAACTATGCACAGACATCTGCCCTGACGTCGAGTGGCTCTAGTTCACGGGGTGGTGGCGTCAGGCCAAGGAATATTTTGCCCACTCTCCTCCCCCCATGGCCACGCGTACGAGCTGAGCATATGGACGGGCACCGATGTCGGTGAGTCGGTCCAGGTAGAGCCGAGCGCGCTCCTCGGAGAACCGCGTATAGTCGCTGGCCGGCACGATCGCCGGTAACGTTGAGTCCAGGTAGGGCACGAGCAGGTAGAACGCGTAGACGAGCGCGCACACCAACAGCCAGTGCCCCAGCAGCTGCTGGGGAACAGCGCGCGCCTCTTGCTCGCCTCTGGAAGGACCGGACTCCGAGCGACACTTGCCACAGTCAGGGTTGCATAATTTTTTTTTTATTTTTTTATTCTTTTTATTTAAAAAATATAACATTTTTTTCAGAAGCAATATTTTGCGCAATAACAATGCTGTTTTTATTAATTTTAAAAATCCAACCAGAAATAACTTTAAACTTTTTTTTTAATATTGTGCAAGCAACCCTGGCTGCAGGCAGTGCGTGTCTCGCAACGCAAGCAACGCGCCTGACTCACCTGTCCCAAGGCTGTCCCACTGCCACTGCGCTCACTTGGTCCAGGTCGCCGCCGCCGACGTCGTCCGCCGACCGACGACCAGCAGCTGGCGACTTTCGTTGTCGCATTTCCATAGCGTTAGCTTTAAAAGTAAACTTCGGTTCGGACGCAGGGGACGGGGCAGAGGTGTAACTGGGATTTTTCAAAAGTCGCTGGGGGTGACCTGCACGGCCAAATTTGATACAATTTCTCTTTTTCCAGCCTCAATAATGACCTAGAAAATGCTTCGCGTATGCTAAAAACACAGCGCCGCAGGCAAAAAAATTGGGAATTTTTGGCCAAAAACGCGCTTCAGTTACTCTAAAAATGGTCAGTTGGAGCAAAAAAACAGCGCCGCAGGCAAAATTTGGTGATTTTTCAGCCGAAAACGCGCCCAAGACTCCAAAATGGTCTGTAGGTGCGCAAAATACAGCGCCGCAGGCAAAATTTTTGACATTTGGACAATAAATGCTGCTCACAGACACGAAAAAGACCTTGGGAAGTATGAAAAACACAATTCAGCCGTAGGGGTAACGGCAATTTTGAAAAGATGCAACAGATGCAACAGATGCAACGATGAAACGAATTCCCTGTTCCCGCCTCCAGTTAGTTAGTAGTCAAAGCGAAAGTCGAAAAAAGCGTGAGAGTTGGAAGAAAGTAAGTTGAGATGGCCGAGCAAGGGCGGTGCGCGGCATGCCACGTCAGCTTCGAGACCAGCTTTGAACTGCGCGAACACAATCTGTTTGAGCACGAGCTACATGGTGACGACGGCCATATTGCCACTGTTGGCAGAGAAGAAACCGTTGCGTATGCAGCTGCCTCTTCCCGGTTCGACGTCGACGGCCCACCTTCTCCTTTGGCGGAGTCGACGCCCGTCAAAAGCCCGCAAAAGAAGCGACAGCACCAACGTCCTTCCCCAGAGAAAGGGACCATGAACCGAGCCGCTGAGGGCGACGATTCGACAGCAGCAGGAGGGGTGTCCTTATTTCAATGATTTTTTACCAGTTTAAAAATACGTATCCAAGCAAATCGGCCCTGGTCGAGGGGGAGGAAAACGTTTTGGGGTGGGTTTGCATAGGTGTAGGTTGGGTCTCAAGCCACTGTTGGGGGGGGGGGGGGGCAGGGTCGCCATGAGGGTGGAGGGGTCTAAAGCCATTTCAGGTAAAATGTCCGGAATAAGAAGTTTGTGAGGAGGGGTTTGAAAGGGCTAATTCTGCACTGAAATAGCGTGTAAATAGGTACTTTTTGGTCCAAAATGAGTCAAAATATGGTCTAAATAGGTGTTTTTTTAGTCTTACAACACTGAACAGGAGGCAAAAACACCCACCTCTTTTCCAATTTTTTTTCAATTATGCAGAGAAAGGTTTCCCAGAATTTATCCAGGATGGCGATGGTCGGTGGGGGAGGGGGTGAACATAGGTGGGCTCAGGGTGGGGGTAGGGGGAAGGGGTTCACCCTCTCCATGGCTATAGCTGTGCCCCTTTTTATGCGGGAGAGCGGGCCCCCCCCCCTGCCCATCGCCATCCCGGATAACTTGCGGGAAACACTCTCTCAATATCAAAAGAAATGGGTAAAGATGCGTATTTCTGTTTTGCTTTCAGTGTAGTATGATTCTAAAACGCCTGAAACGCGGTATTTAGACCTTATCATGACCCATTTTAGACCAAGAGTACCCATTTTACGCATTATGATGGTGCGACATCTTCCATTTCGACTCCCCCCCCCTCCACAATTTCCAATCCCAATTCCAATAATGCTATTGAAATGGACGCTACGAAAACGTTTAGGATGGCTGCAGAGCGCTGACGTTCTCGACAGTTCTTACGCGTCTGCAGCGCAGCTGGTGGCTAATCACGAAACTTTGATTCACCAGCACCCTCAGCATCCCTGCACGTTTACTGTCCTCTCCAGCGACAACAGAGACTACAGAGTCACGCACGATGCCGAGCTCGTCAGCTTTGTGTGTAGCTGTCAAAAGTGGGACCGCCGGCGGCAGCTATACTGCGAGCACAGCCTGGCTGTGGCCGACTGCAACAAGTCCCTCAGGCATACACGAAATTTGTCCGGGGTTATTTTCTCACTCTCCCACCGGTTTCCATCGGTTTCTCCACCGGTTTCCATTCTCAGTTTTCACACTTTGTCACGTTTCCTTATCCGATGAGAATTTCATGTATGCCCACAGGCAGTACATATTGAACGTGGCAGAAACTGCAAAGGCGTCGAGCACTGTGAAGCTGCTGCAGCCTCTTCAACCGGCTGGTGTGCATTTCACGTAACTGGACTTGTAGAATATGGCAAAAGACGTGTTTATTTCAGGAGCTGGCCGTAAGGGTGCGACTCGCAAGTACGGCGGTCGGCCCGACACCGCGGGGCGCCAGCTGGCAGCAGTCGTCGACTCTGAAGACATGTTTGGGAGAGCCGATGAGCGCCCTCAGTGCCCGTGTGGTTGCGGATGGACTGCTCCGTCGAGAGCCGAGCGTACGTCGATTCCAACGATTCCTACTGGCCCTGCGACCAAGCCATGGTGGAGCCGTTCGTGTTGACGTCCGTTGCCTGTTTCCTCAACAGAAAACACCAAAATGAGCGCAAATGCTGGGGATGCGATGTGAGGTTCTTGGGACGCAATTCTTGTTGCTTGTGCGGTGGTCGGCCCGACACCGCGGGGGCGCCAGCTGGCAGCTTAATTGTGCGCTACTAGGTGCGGATCACGGTGAACGACATCGAGCCGTTCGACCTCATGCTGATCCACAGGGAGCGGCATCCGTACAAGAGGGACGACGGACGCGAAGTGTACACTGCGAAGAAGGACGAATGCGCTCTACACTGCCGCTATGAGTTCGTAGTTTGGCCGTGGAAAATCATTTGCGAGATGGGTACTGTTTGACTTTGCAGGTGTGTTGTGCCGCGCTACAAGCCATGCTTTGGCGTTGGCTTGTTCATGGTCGACAAAAGTGCCGAGCGTCTCAGCGATAAGCACCGTTGCCATTTTCAGGCGCAATTCGGGACTACGCTCAGCTAGGAAGGATCTCTATCCGAATGTTAAATCCTCGTTGTGGTGCTATTCGTACGGGTGGAATTTGTGCAAGTCACATTCGCGAAGTTGACGTTCATTCCATGGTAGGTAATCATTTTGTGTTGGTCGTATGTGTGCGTGCGGTGGAGTTTTGTGCGGTGCGAGTACGGCGTGCTGGATTGCATTTCTTTCCCTTGGTTGCATTGCTACGTTTGTTGAATTGACGCGAAACTGTTGAAAGTGAAAGAATTTTTGGGGTAAATTTCCGCGCTTCATTGTACACTACCTCATCATAATTTACTCCATGTTCTGCAGTATTTTGGGTCTGCACCCCACTTTTGGGTCTGTACCCCTTGCCCCCCCCCCCCCCCTATACCTGCAACTGGGGGGGGCACTTGGAAGTTCCCCCCCACCCCCCCCCCCCCATTTGCCTGAAGTTTTCCACTGCTAAAATTGAAAAGTAGCGTTTTTTTCAGTGTTTTCCCTTAAACAGTTAAACACAACTATTTATAGCCTCTTTTAACATTTTTTTACCAAAAAAGTGCCTTTTCAGACTTATTTAGATATTCAGGTACATTTTTACCTTCTGGGGACCCCCCCCCCCTCCATTTTCAAATCTGGGTAACCTCCCCCCCACCCCCAGAAGGGTCTCGGACCCCCACTTCAAAAACCCGGTTATGCGTATCCAGTATCCACCCCCCCCCCCCCCCCCCTCAGTCGCATTCCCTTTCGTCACACCGTTTAGTTTGAAACATTTTGTGGCCGCCTTCACTAACTGGAGGCGGGAACAGGGAATTCGTTGCATCGTTGCATCTGTTGCATCTGTTGCATCTTTTCAAAATTGCCGGGGTAACCTTTTTTTTTGGGAATACCCGATCCATGTGAACCATGTGAACCATGTGAACGAGAGCTTCGTTATTACGGTGTGATATTTTACTTTCTTGTCTCCCCGTCTCGCATATCTCTAAACCGGGGGGGGGGGGGTGGAAAGGTTATCGGGTGAACAAAGGCCACCGCCTCTTTTATCTGTCTGTCTGTCCGTGCGCGCGTGCACGTGCCTGTGCGTGCGCGCGTGTGCACGTGCGTGCTTAGGCTTAGGCTTTCGCTTAGGCTTAGGCTTTGCTTAGGCTTAGCTTTGGCTTCGGTTAGGCTTAGCTTAGGCTTCGCATAGGCTTCGCTTAGGCTTCGCTTAGGCTTAGGCTTAGGCTTAGGCTTAGGCTTAGGCACGCACGCACGCGCACGAGTGCACGCTCACGCACGTGTACGTGTGCGTGCACGCGTGCGCGCGTGCACGTGCCTGTGCGTGAACGTGCGTGAGCGTGCACGCATGCGCGTGCGCGCTTGCGTGAGTGCGTGCGTGCCTAAGCCTAAGCTTAAGCCTAAGCGAAAGCCAAAGCCTAAGCGAAAGCGAAGCCATGTCCAGAATGTAAAAATTGTGAACCAAAATATGTGTTTGATACCACGATAGTTCAGATTGAGTTGCCAGCGACAACGAAGACCTCGTGGTGGTGCACCGCGAGCGCTTCTCTATTCCCCCCGAGAAGCGCCACTCCGCGACATGTTGCTGCACTGTCGCTATAGTTGCGTCGTTGTGCGCTATCCCTACTTCATGAGTAGGCTGCTCGACTCGTCCGCAGTCAGCGGTGATGCGATCTGCTAAATAGAGCAGGGATGGGATCGTTCACATGGTAGTTCACAGGAAACGCTACAATTAAAATAATAAAAGCAGACGATGCTAAAAATTAAACAATATATAATTAATTTAATTAACAATTGATATAAAGAACAGACGCAAAACAAAATCAGTATTATTACTAAAAGCCTTCGACGGAGAGACCGTAGAAAATATGTCGCACCGAAATAACGATGCTCTCGTTCACATGGTTCACATGGTTCACATGGTTCACATGGATCGGGTATTCCCCTTTTTTCTTTTTTTTTTCGAAGAAGGACAAAGAACGCTACATTCAGAAATCTCCGATACAGTAGACAATTGATATTTACGCGCTATTTATCCAGAACCCCCCGTTCGGCCGATGCGCCACTTCATAGGCATCCCATTCCAGCAGCCAGTATAGGTACTGTGGTGCACTCGTTGGAATCGTTCCCATAATGGTGCAAAACTGGGTAGGAAGTGAGCGCGCAAATTCCAAGTTGAGGTGCGGCCACACCGCCCACACACGTTGACGTTCAGCACTTTAGGTGCCTCTGCAGGCTCTCTTTGTTCTCTGCCTGCCAAGATATCCGTCTGCTTGGTGGTCATTGCTTTGTTTATAGCTTTGGCATCGTTGAGGTGGACAGTCAGTCAGTCAGTCCTTTGTTTGCCCAAGTCCTCACGAGCTGCACGCCGCGCAGCTCGTGAGGCGGACATTCGCTACGAAGAGCAATTGGCGGCAACCCTTGGCTTGACGTGACCTAATTATTTTCGGACTTGCCAGACGTCACTGACAGGAAGTGACACGCGCATACCGTGACTGACACTACGCATTGTGAAAACCGCATTAGTGTTACTGAACAAGAGATTATTGCGTTCTAGCTAAAAGACTGTTGTAAAGGATACAACAGAAATGGCGTGACGTGTGAGTAATGACGCAGGCGGAACAGGGCAGTGACCTAATGGCAACGACGATCCGCGCTGCATCCGTCAAGACGCTGGTCGGTAGCGTCGAGCCCTTCGACCCGTCGACAGACCGGTGGGAATGCTGGGCCGAGCGACTCAACGTCTTCTTCGACGTGAACGAGATCAGCGACGACAAGCGGAGGGCCGGCCTGCTGATCACCTTCGTCGGCGCCGAGCAGTATCGTCTGCTCTCGACGTTGGCAGCGCCCAAGAAGCCCTACGAGCTGGACTACGGCGAGCTTGTCGCGCACATGTCTGCGCAGTACACGAGCCGTCGCCTCGAGCTCAAGGAACGCGCTGCGTTCTGCGAGCGTAGTCAACAGCTGGGAGAGTCGCTGACTCAGTTCGACACTGAGTTGAAGAGGATCGCCGACCGCTGCAGTTTTGGCGAGTTTCTCGAGACGGCGCTGAGAGATCGATTCGTGCTGGGCCTGCGCGACGAGGACGTCCGACGGCGGCTCATGATCGAAGAGAGCCTGACGCACAAGAAAGCCGTCGAGATGGCAACGTCCATGGAGCAGATGCTCCGAGACAAGAAGCAACCGGTGGCGCGCGGCGACGCCGTCCTGAGCGCGTCAGCGCCTCGGAAGCCGGCTCGACAGCAGTTCCAGCCGTCCAAGCCTGCAGGTCCGACCCAGAAGTGCACCGTCTGCGGCGGGACGAACCACACGAAGGAGAGGTGCCGCCTGAAGAACGACACTTGCAGAGTCTGCGGCAAGATTGGGCACGTTCAAGCCGTCTGCCGCGCCAAGGGACGCATGAACGTCATCGGTGAAGAAAGTTCAAGTGCGGACGTGGTGACGATTGCCACGTCAGCAGATGAACAAGCCGAAGAAGCCCCGCACGCCACAGCATTGATCAACGGCAAGGCGGTCCGCATGCTGTTGGACACGGGCGCCATGCGGACCCTCATCTCAGAAACGACCTGGACCCAGCTGGGCGGCAAGAAACTGCAGAAGACGGACCTGCAGCTCGTCACCTACTTGGGTGAGAGAATACAACTCCTGGGCGAGGCGATCGTGGAGGTGAAAATCCGCGAGAAAAGTGGGCAGCAAACGCTGTTCGTGGCAGCGGAAAACATCAAAATGTTATGGGCTGCGACTGGCTGCGAGTCTTCTACCCCAACTGCTCGACGCCTGCTTAGTCGCAGCTACGACTACGACCTGTCCTGTGACGCAGCAGAGAAAACTAGATCAGGTCCTGACCAAGTATGGCGAGATTTTCAAGCCAGAGTTGGGAAAGTTGAAGGGTATCAAAGCCAGGATCGAGCTCAAGGACGGCGCCACACACAAGTTTCACAAGCCGCGACCAGTTCCTTTCGCCAAAAAGGTGAAAGTTGATAAAGACTTGGAGCGACTCGTCAGATTAGGGGTGTTGACAAAGGTGAAAGTCAGCCAGTGGGCGACGCGTCTCCAGTCGTTGCAGTCAACAAGCCAGACGGATCGGTCAGAATCTGCGGCGACTACAAGGTTTCCGTCAATCCGCAGATCAATGTCAACCAGCACCCTCTTCCAAGGCCAGAGGAGCTCTTTGCTGGGTTGGCAGGGGGGAAGAAATTCTCCAAAATCGATCTCTCGGATGCGTATCTGCAAGTGGAGCTGGAGAACGACTCCAAACAGCTGCTCACCATCATCACGCACCAGGGCCTGTACCACTACAATCGTCTGCCATTTGGAGTCGCGTCAGCCCCTGCTACCTTCCAGAATCTGATGGAGCAAGTTACAAGCGGCCTCGCTGGCATCGGTGTCTACCTCGACGACATCATCGTCACAGGCAAGACGGACGAGGAGCACCTCGACAACCTCAAGGAGCTGCTGAAGCGCCTCAGCGAGTTCGGGCTGCGGCTGAAGAAGTCGAAATGCAAGTTCCTGGAGCCGTCCGTCGAGTACTTGGGTCAGATTTTGGACGCTGATGGGAGACGGCCTAACCCTGCCAAGACAGCAGCGGTTATCAAGATGCCGAGTCCCACCAACGTCAGCCAGCTGCGCCCCTTCCTGGGAATGGTCAGGTACTACGACCAGTATCTCCAAGGGCTCTCCAGCTTGGTGAAGCCGCTGAACGAGCTCCTCAAGCAAGACACCTACGGTACTGGCGGTGGACCGAAAGGGAAGATCAAGCGGTGCAGAAGGTCAAAGAAAGACTGGCCGACCCCGAGAAGCTGGCGCACTACGACGCGGACTTGCCTCTAATACTGGCAACGGACGCGAGTCCTGATGGCGTGGGCGCCTTCCTCTACCACGAGTACGCAGATGGGTCGAGGCGGCCAATCGAGTTTGCCAGCAAGACGCTCACGAGCGCTGAGCGAAACTACAGTCAGATCGAAAAGGAGGGCTTGGGCATAGTGTACGGTGTCAAAAAGTTTCACCTGTACATCTACGGCCGAAAGTTCCAGTTACTGACTGACCACAAGCCTCTGCTTGCCATTTTCGGGCCCAAGAAGGGTATCCCAGTAATGGCAGCAAGTCGGCTCCAGCGCTGGCCGATCATCTTATCTGCGTACGACTACGACCTCATCTTCAGGAGGACCGAAGAGCACGGCGACGCGGACGGACTGTCGCGACTGCCTGTCGGCTTCGACGCGGAGTTCGAGCAGCTCAAGTCTCTCCACCAGACCGTCTGCGCTGTGGAAGAGAATCAACTGAGGCAGCTGCCGGTCTGCGCGGACGAGATCAGAGAGGCGACAGCGTCCGACCACCTGCTCACGAAGGTGGTGAAGTACACGATGCAAGGATGGCCAACGAAGACAGAAGATGCGCAATTGACGCCATACGCTCGGAGAAGGCACGAGCTCACCGTCTTCAGTGGATGCCTCCTCTGGGGACAGCGTGTGGTAGTGCCGACGTCGTTGAGAAGCCGAGTGTTGGGCGAGCTGTACAAGTCCCACCATGGAGTGAGCAAAATGAAGAGTGCGGCCCGTCTCTTCTGCTACTGGCCAAACATCGACACCAGGGGGGGGGGGGGGTGCCACTCCGCCGTTTTTCGTGTTCAGTTTTTGCGCACTCGCCGCCACTCGCCAACGCCCGGCGGATTTGCATCAAAATTGGTGGCTAAGTAGGAAATTTCACGGGCTACAAGATGGCGTTAACAGTTTCTAGCCGCTTTTGGGATTTTCGCGAGAACAGTCGCATTCTTCTGTCGCGGTGTAAAAAACGCGCTTTACAGTAAATTTATGCCCAGCGTAAAAGTTTTTATTAAAGGCCAAATTTAAAAATCTAAAAGACTAGGATTACGGGTATTGCCCTGAAGTTAATTTCATCCCATTATAGCTCCGCTCCAGCACGCACCCAGATGGCAGGCCAGAGCGAAAACTGAAAATCCACTTTTCGCGCCATTTGGCACCAAAACTTTAAACGTCCATTTCTAATCAAAAAATAGTTCAAATTAAAACAAATATGGGCTATGTATAACCGCCTCGACGTCCTCTTTCGAATGTCGCATAGCGCGCCGCGCTCCGACCTACGGTTCAACCGCACGGCGCCTGTAAGCGGTCTCGGGTGCCAAAATCGGTCAAAAATACAAATATTCTGAGTTCAGGTTCTCAGCACTGGGGAGGAGATTCGAAAATCCTCTCGACAAAAAGTTTTCTACCTACCTCGACTACGAACCACGAAAATCTCATCGCTGGGCGATAAGCATGCAGACCTGGCTAGTCCAAAAGGTGTGTTTTTGTCCATTTTCCATTGTAATTGCAATCTTTTAAGTCTATTTTCTCACGCATTTGTTAATTATATCCAAAACGGTTGTGCAATTTAGATTCGCCTCATCATGCGATTCGACCAGGTTTGGAAACTTTTTATTCTTTTATAGTTATTCCAACTTCCAGAATTGGGGTGCTCAAAACTCAAGAAAATAAAAAGTTTCCAAACCTGGTCGAATCGCATGTCCGGTTGTTCAGCATGATGAGGCGAATCTAAATTGCACAGACGTTTTGGATATAATTAACAAACGCGTGAGAAAATAGACTTAAAAGATTGCAATTACAATGGAAAATGGACAAAAACACACCTTTTGGACTAGCCAGGTCTGCATGCTTATCGCCCAGCGATGAGATTTTCGTGGTTCGTAGTCGAGGTAGGTAGAAAACTTTTTGTTGAGCGGATTTTCGAATCTCCTCCCCAGCGCTGAGAACCTGAACTCAGAAGATTTGTATTTTTGACCGATTTTGGCACCCGAGACCGCTTACAGGCGCCGTGCGGTTGAACCGTAGGTCGGAGCGCGGCGCGCTATGCGGCATTCGAAAGAGGACGTCGAGGCGGTTATACATAGCCCATATTTGTTTTAATTTGAACTATTTTTTGATTAGAAATGGACGTTTAAAGTTTTGGTACCAAATGGCGCGAAAAGTGGATTTTCAGTTTTCGCTCTGGCCTGCCATCTGGGTGCGTGCTGGAGCGGAGCTACATGTATAATGGGGTGAAATTAACTTCAGGGCAATACCCGTAATCCTAGTCTTTTAGATTTTTAAATTTGGCCTTTAATAAAAACTTTTACGCTGGGCATAAATTTACTGTAAAGCGCGTTTTTTACACCGCGACAGAAGAATGCGACTGTTCTCGCGAAAATTCCAAAAGCGGCTAGAAACTGTTAACGCCCGCCATCTTGTAGCCCGGGAAATTTCCTACTTAGCCACCAATTTTGATGCAAATCCGCCGGCGCGTTGGCGAGTGGCGGCGAGTGCGCAAAAACTGAACACGCGCGCCCCTTATACAAGCGCGGAGTGGCACCCCCCCCCCCCCCTGATCGACACCGACATTGAGCATCTGTCGAAGCGGTGCGACAACTGCGCGGCGCTCGTCCGCAACAACCCGCCAAAGGCGTCTCCAGTCTCCTGGGAACCGCCGGGCGGACCGTGGCAGCGAATCCACGTCGACTATGCTGGCCCGTTTGAAGGCGCAATGTGGCTGGTCGTCGTCGACGCGTTTTCGGGTTGGCCAGAAGTGCGCCGAACGAACCAGGCGACGTCAGAGTCTACGGCGGAGTTGCTGCGGGAGATCTTCGCCACGCACGGCCTCCCAGAAGTTCTCGTCTCTGAGAACGGGACGCAGTTCACTTCAGAAGAATTCAAGCTTTTCTGCCAGAGGAGGGGGATACGGCAGAAGTTTTCTCCCCCAGGACACCCACAGTCGAATGGCTTGGCAGAAAGGTTCGTGCAAACCTTCAAGAAGGCCGTGTTGAAAGCGAGATCGCCGACCATCAAGAACCAGCTGCGCGACCTAAACAACTACTTGGCCCACTACCGAATCACGCCTCTGGTGGATACTGGCAAGTCGCCGAGCGAGTTGCTCATGGGTCGCAGAATCCGAACGACGCTGGACCTCATGATTCCAAAGAAGGAGCAGGCGACGAAGGCGTCCAGCAACTACGACTACAAGATCGGAGAGAAAGTCTGGGCAAAGAGACTGCGGCCCAGCGGCGAGAAGTGGCTCAAGGCAGTGGTGTGCGACGCGCTGGGCGCCGTCATTCGGAAAGTGAAGTGCGAGGACGACGACAGGGTCTTGCGCCGGCACCGCAACCAGCTCAAGGCTCGACAGGACGACGCCCCAACACTACAGCCACCTGGCGGCGATCGACCGACGACAGCTGAAGCAGCGAAGACGGAGCCAGAACTACGACGCTCGAAGCGACAGAAAAGCCCGTCTCTCGCTACGGATGGTCATCGCCGACGAAGGTTGGCGACTGATCGACGTCACCAGCAGAGGAGGAGTGACAGGAAGTGACACGCGCATACCGTGACTGACACTACGCATTGTGAAAACCGCATTAGTGTTACTGAACAAGAGATTATTGCGTTCTAGCTAAAAGACTGTTGTAAAGGATACAACAGTCACCTAATTGTATTTGCGGCCACACGGCCAATACTGATACAGTAAGCTATTTGTAGCACATCTACAATGAAAACAGAGCTGCTTGCTGTCTACAAAATAATTATACTAAAGTCCATGTCAAATCATCGTGGACTGAATGTTTTTTTTTGGCAAACTTTCTGTGGTGCTGGAGAATTAATTAAGAACATCATATATAAATGTGTAGCACAGCTGGAGCTCCGATTTATACCGGCCCTTATTTGCAATTCGGAAACCACCCATCCCACAATTGCAACTGACACCAAAAAATCACCTTTTTAGTAGAAGGACCTAGCTTGCTGAAAATTGTAAAATTGGTAGGTACTGACAGGGCCATCTTTCACTCCAAAAATGGTTCAAATCGAATCGTTCGATTTGGAGATATGGCCAAAACAAAATTTCAGAAAACGTCAAAAATGGCCAAAATCGCGATTTTCCAAAAATCTGAGGGCACCTTGTTAATATCTCGAGAACCGAACACTGGATCGAAATGGAATGTTTTGCTCGCATGTATTCCAGACCAAGACCTTTACAATGATATGCACATTTTTTCTCTGACTCCTTCACTGGCACTATTACTGGCACTGGCACTTCACTGGCACTATTCACTGGCACTTCACGCACACTGGCACTTGGCACTATTATGGTGCGATTTTCATTTTTGGCGGCAACGCTCACAAAACTCGATGCCATTCGAGTGTGCTTTAGTGGAATGGTCTGAAATTTGGCCACCATGTGCCCATGGCCGCCACGCAGAAAGTATAATTTCAATCTTTTGATTGGACCTTTCCATTCAGAGAAATGGCTAAGAAAGTGCCAGAGTCAACAAACGCAATTTTTTGGGTTTTTTGTGGCCTCTTTGACGCGTCATAAGTCACGAAAGAATGGGAGTAATGAAGTCAAATTTGACATGCGCATGGGAGGTTGCGTCCATTACACATTCCCTGACTTTCATTCGTTTCCATTATAGGAACACGGAGTTATGGTGCATGCATTGCATTAGCGACACTGCAAATAGTGCATTCCTATTGTCTTTCTGTCTGGGGGATTTTGTCATTTTGACTCATGACAGCTCTTTTCTCTATCGTTGAGTGCATGCACAAGCAACTATGGCACTATTTGCGACTCATTAGCCAATGGCTTGAAACTGGTGTTAGTAGAATGAGACAACTCAAAAGTCCAAAATTTGCGCTTGTTGACTCTGGCACTTTCTTAGCCACTTCTCTGAACGGCAAGGTCCAATCAAAAAATTGAAAATGTACTTTTTGCGAGGCAGCCGTGGGCACATGGTGGCCAAATTTCAGGTCATTCGACCGAAGCACACACAAATGGCACCGAGTTTTGTGAGCGTTGCCGCCAAAAATGAAAATCGCACCGTAATAGCGCCACGGAAGGAGTCAGAGCAAAAATTTGCATATCATTTGAAAGGTCTTGGTCTGAACTACATGCGAGCAAAACATTCCATTTCGATCCAGCGTACGGTTCTCGAGATATTAACAAGGTGCCCTCAGATTTTTGGAAAATCGCAATTTTGGCCATTGTTGACGTTTTCTGAAATTTTGTTTTGGCCATATCTCAAAATCGCACGATCGATTTGAACCATTTTTGGAGTGAAAGATGGCCCTGTCAGTACCTACCGATTCTACAATTTTCAGCAAGCTAGGTCCTTCCAGTAAAAGGTGATTTTTTGGTGTCAGTTGCAATTGTGGGATGGGTGGTTTCCGAATTGCAAATAAGGGCCAGTATAAATCGGAGCTCCAGAGCTGTGCTACACGTTTATATATGATGTTCTTACTTAATTCTCCAGCACCACAGAAAGTTTGCCAAAAAACCTCCAGTCCACGATGATTTGACATGGACTTTAGTTTAACTGATTCTGAACGGTCTTCAACTACTTTTCGATTTCGCGTATGTAACAGGCAGTATATTTCCGCCAGCTCCTCTCTATCAGCTGAGTATGGATCGTGGGGTCGTTGGGATCCACGTTGAGGCCATTGTATCCGGCCCACATGTCGCTGACGACACGCGTGCCGCCAGCGACGTTGACGCCGATCAGCGGCAGCAGCGTTCTCGCGTCGCGCCGGTCGACTTCGAAGAGGCGAAGCTCACTGGGTCCCCGATCGTTGCGCAGTACGAGTCCGAAGACCCAAGGACCGTCGACGCGCTGGCCGTAGTTGTTTAATCTCCTCCGGGGTTGCCGCCCAACAGGCGGCCGACGTTGTCTTTCGACGGCGGAACAGGCTTTCGACGACTTCCATTGTCCAGCCGACCCGCTTGTAAAAGAACCGTTCCGTTACACGCTGCGACTGCATGCCGATTGATAGCGTGCCGATAACGCAATGGTAATCTGATTCAGTCATAATTGCAGGTAGCACGCAGCGAAGTCGCGTTGCGCCCCCCCCCCCCCTGTGACCTGTGGTGACTGTCCATTACCAACCCCCTCCCATCACCTTGTGAACGTTTGCCACGCTGCAGATCATCTGGACGTTTATACGATTCATTGTGTACGGTATGGTCAAACGTGGTGTGGCCCTAATTCACATTACGCATTAGGTGACGCTTAAATAATTAGGTCACGTCAGGCCAAGGGTTGCCCAATAGGCTAACAGTGGCAATGTCAGACGCTTTTGATAGTATGTTAATTCACGCATGAACACACGACTAGAGATTCCAGCTTTAGTGGGCGAGGATGGAGAGCTGAAATGCTCTGACGTTGATAAGACCACTTAAGCGGAAAAAGACGCTGCACACATACATTGGTACACTCTAACACACTCTCCAGTCTCACATGCACATACATGTTCCTACATACACATTCGCAACCATACACATACACCCAGACTTAGAAAATTTCACCCAGACACCCACCCAGACACCCCTGACAATACACACCCCTGACACCCACCCCTGACAATACACCCAGACACCCACCCCCCCCCAGACTCAGACGATTGTCCGTTTAGGGAGGGTGTATAATTATAAGGGGGGGGGGGTAATTATAGGGTTTACAGTACATGGGTATGGTTGGGTGCTGTGCGAGCTGGCACCGCGCGCCGTTCGCGTACGACGGACGCTCCGCGCAGGATCTTCGATGTACCTACAGTACCGGTGCGGCGAGGCGGCGCGCTTCCACTGTCCGGCGAGCCTGGCCAGTCTCGTCGTCACCACTGAAGGCACTACGTACGTCCACGTCGGTAGTGGCAACTCAGTGGTCGGCATCTGCGCGCCGGGTGAAACTTCTTTGACACTTCACCACACCCACAGTGCAAGCGCGCGCGCACGCACGCACGCACGCACGCACGCACGCACGCACGCACGCACGCACGCACGCACGCACGCACGCACGCACGCACGCACAATACTCAGTATAGAGCGCACTTCTTCTCGAATAGGGTCATTGCTGCTTGGAATGCCTTGTCGGAAGGAACGGTCAACTCCAAAACTATCATTACATTTAAGCATAAACTTCTGAAGGAAAACTTATCCCAATTCCTAAATGGTTAGGTTATAAAATCACCTTTTAGGTGTCACCTAGCCATGTCTCGCACGTTATAAATAACGAAAACGGTTGGCGGGCGTTCCATTTAGGTCAATCCTGTACCTTGTTTGTCGTGACACATCTGTATCAATCGTTCGCTTCGCTTGCTGTGCTTCACTTTGTGCCTGCCTTGTATTGTCGTGCTTCGACGAATAAACAAACAAACAAACGCACGCACGCACGCACGCACGCACGCACGCACGCACGCACGCACGCACGCACGAGGATTTACAGTAGTTTCCACTGTTCTATTCCACTGGTGGTCCGTCCCACCAGGTTCCATTTCATTTGGGAAACCTTTTATTCTCCACGACGGTTCGTAGCTTGATGTATGAAACGCGCCTCACCGAGCACGATTAAAAAAAAATCTGCATCATGGGGGCACTGGATAAAGTCTGCCCATTACTAGCCCCAAATTGACGCTCCTCAGACATGTTCCCCGTTAGCGGTGCCCCCCCCCCCCTTCTCTGCTGACAGTTCGCCCATTGCTTCAGTGGGCACATCGTCAGGCGGTTGGCTGCTCTGGGTCAACAATGCTGTAGGGACTCCAGCCGCGCTGCGGTTCTTCAAGTCCGTCTTTTGCGTCGACCTCTTGGCCACCTAGGTAGTCCAGATCCCCCAATAATTACGCCCCCCCCCACCGTCAAAGGTCGAAATGGTCAAGCAATGGCTCGTACATATATACAGGATTGTGTATCGTACTATAAAATGGGTCGCGAAAACAATGAGTTTACATTAGTTGTCGTGCGTACGTTTTGCCGCAATCGTGCTGTAATCTGTGTATGAAATTTTTGGTGGGAGAAACGAACAGTGCAGTTCCTCTTCTTGTAAGACTAGCGCAAACGTCTACTCAAATTTCCAAAGCAAGTGAAGCTCACCACGCACTGCGACATTCACAAAAGTGTGTACAACTGTTGCGAGACTCCAACTTTCAGTACTGCCTGTGTAGGCAAAGTTAAAGTATCAGCTCGCACGCACAACAGCGACTCGCGTGGCTGAATCAGACCTGTTCCGCGCTGTACCTCTGCTCGCGGCGGCGTGTATAGGAGCAGCCCCGAGCTTGTTTAGGGCTTCTTTGGCTCGGTGTCGTCCTCGTCGCAGTCGGTGGCCGACGCCGACGACGGCAGCGGCAGCAACTCGATGCCGTCAGCCAGAGAGGCGGCTGGCGGTTGCAGCACCACCCGCGGCGACAGCAGCGTCGTCGTCTCGGCCGGGGGCCGCCGCCGCCGCGAGCGGACGAGCAGCCGGCCACGCACTTCCGGTAGCAGAACCAGGAATAGGATGCTGTACGGACGCCAGACACTAATCGTGCATCCCCCAGAACCTCCCGACCACACCCCCAAGAGCGTACGGCCCACAACCGGCTGCTGTATTCCAGGTATGTACATACCTACTCAAGGCAAGTCGCTATTTTTGGACGGGTAAAAGCACAATTACCACGGTCGGTGAACATGAACAAAAACAACGAGAACACACTCGGAGTGTCTTTTCAAGATATTTGTATAGAACTGCTGTATGCAATGGCATGACAGCCAACAAAACTAAGGAGAGTGCACATATACACAGTTATACTACGTGTAGATACATTCGGGAACGAACCCATTGGTCGAGTGGCTGAGGATCCACGCGACAGTTGTGAATAGGTAAAGAAGCCACGTTGTCTCGGTCTGAAGGGCAGCTTCGCGTTTTAGTGTGCCGAGTGCGTGCGTGCGTGCGTGCGTGCGTGCGTGCGTGCGTGCGTGCGTGCGTGCGTGCGTGCGTGCGTGCGTGCGTGCGTGCGTGCGTGCGTGCGTGCGTGAAGGACGTGGAGTTACGAGCGTTATTGGCACTGTTGGTGGCTTGCACTAAATAAGCACATATTATGGTATGAATCCAATGATCTGCTTAGCTGCTGTATTTATGTAGGAACGGTGTACCAGCGGAGACAGGACGCCGAAGGGGACAATGGCGATGGCGAGGCCGCACACGTTACCGACGGTCAGTAGGCAGAAGCGCATTTCTATCGATTGTCTCTCGCGCTGCTCCGCCACCGCTGCGCCCAGCAGTCCCCGTGGTGGCTATAGATGGAGATGTGCTGTCTGCTAACAACACTGCTGCTAACACTGTTGCTAACACAAGCCGCATGCTGATATGTCATAAAGGCTCTACAAAAGTGTGCAGTACCATGGTGCACTTGCTGCACTACCGTGCACTGTTCCGGATGCTTCGCAGCTGCGGTGCTGCTGCTGTATTGGGTAGGACCGTACACCCACACTCTCGTTAACTCGGCAGAATTGCAGCAGAAAAACACAAAATTCCCACGCGGCAACCATCACCGACCAAGTAGTTCTTGCGCAGGTAGTAGAGGGCGACGACGTTGAGCGCGAGAATGCCGAAGCCCAGAGCGCCGCAAAGGCCGACGCCCGCGTAGAGCAGGATCGCCCTGCCGCAGAGCGTGTCCTCGAAGCGCCAGTCCTGCCGACGCACGCGAAAGACGAGCGCGCAGCCGTCGACCGACGCCCAGGCGGCCACGCCGACGCCGCAGAGCCAGCAGCAGGCTGGACGGCGTGGACGCTGGTCGACAAGACCGGCGCTGGCGCCCGCTCACCGGCCGCAAGCAGCGTTCGCTTCTTGGAGAAGTGCACGAGGTAGTGG
>JASAMY010002327.1:0-25000 GCA_030248085.1 Paralinhomoeus sp. GSCO2_6 | reverse complement strand
CAGCTGGCGGCAGGCGGAGTGCAAAATGGCGAAGTAACAAAAGGCCAAAAATTTGCCTGCGCACGATGGATTTTTGAGCTTTATGTCTCATTCGATAGCGTATGAATGGACCTATCTGGGACCCAAAATTTATGCCTGGCATTCAATCTGCGCAAGAGTTATGGCTGAAAAACCTAATTTTTAGCCATTTTTTCGTGGTTTTTCGCCATTAACTTCCCTAAAATCAGTAGCAGGCTTTCCAATTTACGTCTGCGTTGTGCCTCCATGGGCCCCCCTACATGTATCGAGCCTCGCTGAAAATTGACAATTCTCATGCTTTTTTAAACGTTTTTGTAACTTTAGAGTCTCGCCACAATTATATGCCAGAATAAAACTAAGGGTCCAGCTACTAGCGGATCCGGATGGAGGGAGAGAGGGGGTCTCCCCCTCCTGTCAGCTCAGATTTAGGGGGGAAGGAGGGGGAGAGATTAGGGGAGAAGTAGGAAAGAAGGGCGAGCACAAGGGAAACTATACGTTTTCCTACGTTTTCCTTGGATTAAGGCACTCAAAACCGCAAAATTTTTGCTTGCGGCGCTGTGGTTCTCTTCCAACTCACGTTTGACTCGTAAGGGAGCTAAAAATCCTGACTTTTTTGTCTATTCCATAGTAGGCTAGTTTGTGCGGTGAACAAATTTGACCTTCTCCCCCCTCTGTCAGCAAATCCTCTGTCCGCCAATGGGTCCAGCGTCAGCGTTTCCAAAGCGGTCAGCGCTGAAACTGACAATCTACACATAGTGCACTATTGCCCTTTAGCTGTACGTTTGGGCAGCGTCCAAATACGCGACACACAGTCGACAAATTCCATGGTATATTCTAAGTACACTAAACGCGCGCTATGCAATGTACATGCAAACAAGCAGCATCAAGCAACATTGCAAACGTTGTAGCTCATCAAGTACATACCGCAGACTCTCTAATTAGCCCCCCCCCTCTGAAGGCCTCCCAGTTTATTAGGCCCCCCCCAGCTCCAGTTGAACTAGCCCCTCCTAGAATAAATCAACCAATCCCCTCCCTACCTCTTTGTGTGTCAATTTGTTACACCCTTCAATTTGTATGATTGTCCAGCCTCCACCTGCATACAACCCAAACGAAATATCGAGCTATATGTACCAAATGGCTAATTGGAGAATTAATGGTATTTTGCACTGAACGAAGAGCCTATATGTAGTCGCTGTATTGAGTTTCGACGTGCCGCAGTCAAGCTTGGTTAAAAGTCATTCTCTTTTCGAGCACATTGGAGCACTATCCTAGCAAAAAAAAAACGCAAAACTTGTGCAGTAGTGAGAAAAGAATGCCCGACCCTCAGGGAGGTTGCCTAGGGTGTTCAGTCCAGTGCCTCAACCAAAATGTTTGACTTAAAATTTTTAAATTACGGTATGCAGTATTTCCCAAAAGTTGTTGGATTAATTTTTTTCAGGGACCATTTGTGATGTGGAAGCATTCTCTCATCTGCCACTGAGTAGGTTTATATGGTTTGACACACCAAACATTTTTAGACAAATTTGACAACGTTTTTTTTCTTTTCTACAAAAATTCCAATTGAAAACACTATTTCTTAAATGCTCTTTAATTCCACAGGCCTTGCCTTGCCACAGTGCTGTTACCTACATGCTTTGGACCCGCCTTTACGTATGTGGAGTGGTGAACTACATGTATTAAGGAGCAATTGTTACAACCATGCCGAATTGCCCACTCAACACTGCATCCTTACCTTGAACCCCATGGTCTGTCACTGTATTCATGTATACACGTACAAGCTTTGCTGTGTACAACAGGGTCTGTCTGTGAGCGTGCATTTGCTGCTTTTCAGTGGTCCTAAATTACGCATGTTGCCTATGCAACACCTCTGAGATGGCATGTGAAACTGCAATTGACAATTGCACTAAAATCTTTAAAAATGCATGAGAATCGTCAATTTTCAGCGAGTATCGGTACATGTAGGGGGCCCATGTAGGCACAACACAGACGTAAATTGGAAAACCTGCTACTGATTTTAGGGAAGTTAAATGAGAAAAACCACGAAAAAGTGGCTAAAAATGAAGTTTTTCAGCCATAACTCTTGCGCAGATTGAATGCCAGGAATAAACTTTGGACCCCAGATAGGTCCATTCATACGCTATCGAATGAGACATAAAGCTCAAAAATCCATCGTGCGCAGGCAAATTTTCGGCTTTTTGTTCCTTCGCCATTTTGCACTCCGCCTGCCGCCAGCTGGGTGGACGCAATGGTGAATGCACGTGCTACCACCAAGTGGCAAATGTCTACTATGTAAGCACATATGGGAACCTCCGATTCCGGTGAGCAAACGTGAGAAATGGGCCAAAGAATGGGGGCGCGTCCAAGGCTCCGAATTTTCGGCGCAAACTTAAAAAAATTATATTTCAGACTTAAAACGGCTTTGAGCCAAACGAAATGTGGCATGCCACACAGTGCCTATGGGGGTACCTTTTGGACACAATTTAAAGGAAATCTATTTTTTTATTTAAATCCGTGGTCGATTTTGCCATGGACGCCCTCTTAATGTATACCTGGCGGCCGAAGGCCGCGCGCGCCTCTAGTCTACTTACAAATGCGCCGCGTGCACGTGTGTGTATATATAAAAATATATAAAGGGTGTTTTTTTTTAACTGCACAATTTATTTTTTGAATAACTTTCTATTCCCTGATCCGATCACCGTGAAATTTGATTCAAAGACGCCCAAGACTTTAGGGTTTTGTCTAGAAAAAGAATTTTTGAAATCGGATTTGTATCCGTGAAGTAATGGTCATTCGAACGCGAGGTCCAAATTTGCCCATTTGGACTGGGGGCTCTCACGCTCTCACATGCTTCTCTTTTCGGCCGATCTGCTAAAAGCTTGGGGATGTGTGCGAAATTGAGCTGCCTGCAAAATGGCATCAACGTTTTCGAGCCAGTTTTTATGCGTACAAAGTTGCAGATCAAAACAGTGAAGATCAACTTTTTCTCCACAACACTCTAAAAATTAAAGGTTGTTGGATTCTGTAAAACATGGGTGGCTTAGAACCGCCTCAGCTTACTCATTCGATTGACAGTACATTCCGTGCAATCGTTGTTTTTCGGATGTTCATTTCAGACTTTAAAGAAAGCATTTTGGTGACAAAAGGCTCAGCCATGCGTGATTTTTGCATCACATTTGAATTTGTCCAGTTATACTGCAAATTCTAAAACTGGCTCAAAAAGGTTAATGCCATCTTGTAGGCAGCTCAATTTCGCACATATCTCCGTGCTTTTAGCAGATCGGCCAAGAAGAGAAGCATGTGAGAGCGTGAGAGCCCCCAGTCAAAATGGGCAAATTTGGACCTCGCGTTCGAATGACCATTACTTCACGGATACAAATCCGATTTCAAAAATTCCTTTTCTAGACAAAACCCTAAAGTCTTGGGCGTCTTTGATTCAAATTTCACGGTGATCGGATCAGGGAATAGAAAGTTATTCAAAAAATAAATTGTGCAGTTTAAAAAAAACACCCTATATATATATGGGCAACAAGTAAACTCGCGAACCGCTTGACGTACGTGGACGCGCGATAGCTCGATCGAATGCTCGCGACCCCGAGATGGTCATGGGCAAGGTCGATTTTTGATATGCAAATCTATACCGTAGTTATGGCGCATTTTCAAAGTTTGCAGCACAGATTAACACTACCAAACGAATTGCACATGGATAAATCAGGGTGTACGCGTCAGCGTACAACCCTAATATGTGACGACTTGCGCGCGCGAGAATTCGGATTTTTGATCGCCCATAACTTTTGATTGGCTGAACCGATTTCGGCGCGTTATGGGTCAAAAGAAGCGCACTCATCGGGGGACCGTACGTGCCACAGCGCGTTGCATTATTTTTGGGGGTTAAGGGGGTTCGCCCGAAAATGTTTCCGAAAAGTGTCTTTTTTTTTTTTTTCGTGTTCTCCTCCCAGTTTTTGGAGCGCCACTCGCTAGTGCCGTGGGCAATTGGAGTGAAACTTGGCATGTGTAAGCGACCCATGATGGCAATTTTGCGTACCAAAGGAATCGTCTCTGCGTCCTACCAAACTCGAGATATCGTCGATTTTATGCGTTTTTTCGGACATAGTCGTTTTTTTTTGGGGTGGTTTCCACCAAGAGTAAATCTCGAAAAAGTGCCCAATTAACCCCCAATTTTTTTTTGATTTCCTTGAACAGTTTCTTGTGGGAAGTCTATGCCAAGTCACTGAACCTAAAACTTCATCACCGATAATGAGTTATTAGCAATTAAAAATATCGCCAAAAAGTTTGTGTTTAATAGGCGCGCTAACGGCTTATCACAGAGCTTTGCTATAAAGGAAAAAGTTGTTCGGCATGACCTGGAATAGACCCCTTTTGACAATTGGACCAAATTGAACGCACCAAAATGCCTCTTCCCATTATACCGAAAACGAAAAATGGCGATATTTTGGTGTGGTTACGTCGGAGGGCATTAACGTCAATAATAAAGTTGATTGCCCTTCGATGGCGAACATTTCATTCCTTGAAGTCAACATGATCCGACGCACCAAAATATTTTCACATCCGGAATAATCGATAAATATTGATATGGGTAGGTCGGATCACTTTGGCTAAAACACAGAAGTTGACCGCCTGCACGTGTAGGTTATTTTGATTCTTTACACTGCTATGCTCCGACGAACCAATATGGCACTGCAGATGTGCACGCACGCACGCACACCATCAAATCGGCTGCTTCACAAAAAACTCGATGTGAGTACGTCGCATCACTTCGGCTAAAACACAAAAGTTGACCGCCTAGTTATAGCGATCATTTTGATTCTTTACATCACTATGCTACGATGCAGCAATATAGCACAACTGCACACGCACGCACGCACGCACGCACACACACAATTATCCGCAGTGGCTTCTGTTTGTAGTTTCTCTGCATGCTGTGCCATTTGCTGATAGGTCATCCTGCTTTGTATCATTTGCATGACAATTAGTTGTGCACAACTTTGGTCAATGAAAAATACATGCGTACCTATTTTCAAACCACATGCTCACATTCTATACAATGAGTGTCTCCTACTGCACTCAGGGGATTCTACCAAGCATGCTACATATGTCATACATGGTACATATGTCGTGCATGCGTGCGTGCGTACGTGCGTGCATGTGTGCGTGCGTGCCTGCGTGCGTGCATGCGGGTGCCTGTATAGGTTTTACGCATCGATGTTTGTCTTACGAAAAAACACTGTATTAAGGAAAAATTTGCAGGCGGCTGCAAAAAAGGTGAATATGTGACGCTCTTTTGTTGGAGCCCAGTTTGAAAAAGAGGGGTATCAATTAAGGCATGCCTCATTTATGTATAGCCACTTATGCTTTGCAGCTGATCAACTTCAGTTTGAACAAACTGTGTATAAAAACCGAACCAAACGCAGCAACACGTCACATATTCGGCATTTTTTTGTGTGAGCTATCTCACTCACCCAAAATGCAACAGCAATCCTTTCACATCTCATCTATCTCTGGTCATTACCATCGACCTGGCACAGCCAAAGTTCCTACATAAATAATTGGCACCTTGCTAACATTTGTGAGATGTGGATTGCCACAACAGTTCAGTTAGTGATGTGTAGGTATACATATGGTACTGGCTCCATTCGTCATTTCCTTTTTGGCATTTACCCAATAACGCACTGCTCCTATACAACGTGTTTGCGTGCGTACGTGCGTGCGTGCGTGCGTGTGTTCGTGCGTGCTTGCGTGCGTGCGTGCGTGCGTGCGTACGTCTGCATAGTGGTCCATGTGCAAGACCCTGCGGTCCTTCCTGCCTGTCTTGCAACCACGTGGCATTTAGTCATGCGGCATATGTGAATGCAGGGTGTTCCAGTCCAGTTATAGGTCCTATGATTGCCACTGCTCCTTTCTATGCACACAAAAACAAAAAAATGCCGAATATGTGACGTGTTGCTGCGTTTGGTTCGGTTTTTATACACAGTTTGTTCAAACTGAAGTTGATCAGCTGCAAAGCATAAGTGGCTATACATAAATGAGGCATGCCTTAATTGATACCCCTCTTTTTCAAACTGGGCTCCAACAAAAGAGCGTCACATATTCACCTTTTTTGCAGCCGCCTGCAAATTTTTCCTTAATTGCATATCAAAAGACTCGCCTCGACGTCACGAGTCATTTGCACATGCTCCCGCATAATTATGCAAATTCATACTGTAAGTGTGGTACATTGTATCTCGTCTAATTGGAAAATGGAAAATGAACTGCGCATTGATGAATTGCACATCGAATGACTCGCCTCGACGTCACGAGTCATTTGCACATGCTCCCGCATAATTATGCAAATGCATACTGTAAGTGTGGTACATTGTATCTCGTCTAATTGGAAAATGGAAAATGAACTGCGCATTGATGAATTGCATATCAAAAGACTCGCCTCAACATCATGAGTCATTTGCACATGCTCCCGCATAATTATGCAAATGCGTACTGTAAGTGTGGTACATTGTATCTCACCAAATTGGAAAATGGAAAATGAACTGCACATTGATGAATTGCATATCAAAAGACTCGCCTCGAAGTCACGAGTCATTTGCACATGCTCCTGCATAATTATGCAAATGCATACTGTAAGTGTGGTACATTGTATTTCACCTAATTGGAAAATGGAAAATGAACTGCGCATTGATGAATTGCATATCAAAAGACTCGCCTCAACGTCACGCGTCATTTGCACATGCTCCTGCATAATTATGCAAATGCGTACTGTAAGTGTGGTACATTGTATCTCGCCAAATTGGAAAATGGAAAATGAACTGCGCATTGATGAATTGCATATCAAAAGACTCGCCTCGACATCACGAGTCATTTGCACATGCTCCTGCATAATTATGCAAATGGATACTGTAAATGTGGTACATTGTATCTCGCCTAATTGGAAAATGGAAAATGAATTGCATATCGAATCACTCGCCTCAACATCATGAGGCATTTGCATGTGCTCCCACATAATTATGCAAATGCATACTGTAAATGTGGTACGTTGTATCTCGCCTAATTGGAAAATGGAAAGTGAACTGCGCATTGATGAATTGCATATCTAATGACTCACCTCAACATCACGAGTCATTTGCACATGCTCCCGCACAATTATGCAAATGCATACTGTAAGTGTGGTACATTGTATCTCGCCTAATTGGAAAATGGAAAATGAACTGCGCATTGATGAATTGCATACCAAAAGACTTGCCTCGACATCATGAGTCATTTGCACATGCTCCAGCATAATTATGCAAATGCATGCTGTAAGTGTGGTACATTGTATCTCGTCTAATTGGAAAATGGAAAATGAACTGCGCATTGATGAATTGCATATCAAAAGACTCGCCTTGACATCACGAGTCATTTGCACATGCTCCCACATAATTATGCAAATGCATACTGTAAGTGTGGTACATTGTATCTTGCCTAATTGGAAAATGGAAAATGAACTGTGCATTGATGAATTGCATATCGAATGACTCACCTTGACATCACGAGTCATTTGCACATGCTCCTGCATAATTATGCAAATGCATACTGTAAGTGTGGTACATTGTATCTTGCCTAATTGGAAAATGGAAAATGAACTGCATATCGAATCACTCGCCTCAACGTCATGAGGCATTTGCATGTGCTCCCACATAATTATGCAAATGCATGCTGTAAGTGTGGCACATTGTATCTTGCCTAATTGGAAAATGGAAAATGAACTGCGCATTGATGAATTGCATATCAAAAGACTCGCCTCGATGGCACAAGTCATTTGCACATGCTCCCGCATAATTATGCAAATGCATACTGTAAGTGTGGTACATTGTATCTTGCCTAATTGGAAAATGGAAAATGAACTGTGCATTGATGAATTGCATATCAAAAGACTCGCCTTGACATCACGAGTCATTTGCACATGCTCCCACATAATTATGCAAATGCATACTGTAAGTGTGGTACATTGTATCTTGCCTAATTGGAAAATGGAAAATGAACTGTGCATTGATGAATTGCATATCGAATGACTCACCTTGACATCACGAGTCATTTGCACATGCTCCCACATAAGTATGCAAATGCATACTGTAAGTGTGGTACATTGTATCTTGCCTAATTGGAAAATGGAAAATGAACTGCGCATTGATGAATTGCATATCGAATGACTCACCTTGACATCACGAGTCATTTGCACATGCTCCCACATAAGTATGCAAATGAATACTGTATGTGTGATACATTGTAGCCCAATGTGGTGAATGCCAATCACGATTAACAGAGCAGCAGTGAATTTGGCACCACCAACTGTCAACAAGGTGAACACCCATCGCGATCAACAGAGCAGCAGTAAATTTGGTGCCATCAACTGTCATCGAGGTGAATGCCCATCGCGATCAACAGAGCAGCAGTGAATTTGGTGCCATCAACTGTCAACGAGGTGAACGCCCATCGCGATCAACAAAGCAGCAGTGAATTTGGCACCACCAACTGTCAACAAGGTGAACGCCCATCGCGATCAACAGAGCAGCAGTGAATTTGGTGCCATCAACTGTCATCGAGGTGAACGCCCATCGCGATCAACAGAGCAGCAGTGAATTTGGTGCCATCAACTGTCAACGAGGTGAACGCCCATCGCGATCAACAAAGCAGCAGTGAATTTGGTGCCACCAACTGTCAACGAGGTGAACGCGCATCGTGATCAACAGAGCAGCAGTGAATTTGGTGCCATCAACTGTCAACGAGGTGAACGCCCACTGTGATCAACAGAGCAGCAGTGCATTTGGCGCTACCAACTGTCAACGAGGTGAACGCCCATTACGATCAACAGAGCATCAGTAAATTCAGTGCTGAGAACTGTTAAAATGGGGTGCACACCCCTCTCAATCAATACAGCTGTAGCTTTGCACAATTTGTTGATCGCTTAACGTACACATGGCGGCCAAAGGCCGCACGCGCCTCTAGTACTAAAAAAGAATTCGGGGACAGCGTCGCTAGACAGCCTCCACAGTCAATTCGTAGTTCCTGCAGGCTCTAATCGCGCTTTCCTTGGCTTTTAGCGTGGGCAGTTTGTTTGGGTTCACTGGCTTGAACTTGAAGTTTTGGATCAGACTCGAAAAAATGATGAAGAGCTCCATTCTTGCGAGAGACTCGCCCAGACAGCTCCTCTTTCCAGCCGAGAAGGGAATCAGTTCCTCGGATCTAGTTTACGTAAACGTGCCAGTACTTTGACCGTCTATGTCTGTGAGAGCGCAACGTCGTTACTTGAGTAGTTGTCCTTTGGAGTCCAAGAAGCGATCTGGCTTGAATTGCTCTGGCTCTGGGTAGAGGTCAGGGTCTAACATGACGCTTGCGATTTGGGGTAGTATTATTGTGCCGGCCTTGACTTTGTAGCTACAAAAAAAGAACGCGATTAAAACGTGCAGTACTTCGAAGCATTTTTCCCCACCCCTCGATCTCCACATCCTTGGTTGTCGCATGCAAAATATTGAAGCTGACGATATTGGCCAGTCGTTGAATCTCGTTGATTGTGGCGCAAGTGTATGGCACGGCCGATCGATCAGACATCGCGATCTGCCGATCCCTGCCCAGGGAGTCGAGTATCTCGCGTCTGACCTTCTCCTGCACCTCCGGGTAGTTGATCATGTAGAGCAACGCCCATCTCAGCGTTGTCACGGTCGTTTCCGCTCCAGCAAGCCACATGTCAGCTGTATACGGTAGTATAGAGTATAGCTCCGATAGTGTATAGTGTATGTATAGTATGGTAGCGTGTATAGTGTATACAGCCTAATACCATAGGTTACCTATATCTGTGCCAATGTATAATTACCGGTAGAATCACAACCTACCGCAAGTACACGTGAGTTGCCAGTCGTTGAAGAATTTTGCTTCGTGGCCTCGTTTCTGTATTTCTTTGAGGTAGGCTGTGACGAAGTCTGTGGCTTCCTCTTCAGCATTGAACTCCACTTTCTTTTCATTCACTCTGTCTTCGATAAAGGCAAAGGACGCGTTAAAGAGGCCGGCCGCTCGCAAAAAGGCGCCTAAGCGGTCTTGCTTGTCCCGTACTCAAACTGTGCGTGCGTGCGTGCGCGTGTCCGTGTCCATGTGCGTGCGTGCGTGCGTGCGTGCGTGCGTGCGTGCGTGCGTGCGTGCGTGCGTGCGTGCGTGCGTGCGTGCGTGCGTGCGTGCGTGGGTTCGCACGCGCACTCAAAGCGGTTGCGACTGCAGGCTGTACAACCTCTAAAAGGCGGCACGAAGCGTAGTGCAGGTATCAGGTCGATTGGAAAGACGAGTGGTGTTGTCGACGCTTCAAACGCCTCATTGATCGAGTCGCGTATCTTTGTTATCCTGGGATCGCCCATCTCGTACGTGTTCCCGAACAGTGTAGCGTTGATGATGTTCAGTACGGCAAACTGAAACGCAATCGCCTCAAGAACAGGTCAACCTCACCCCACGCACTGACTCATACGGACCACTTACCAAGAAAAATGTACACAAGGATTGTTTAACAAGTAGACAGACAGATGTTAGACAGATGTTGTTGGACAGATGAAAAAAGCTTTTGAAAAATCTGGGACGGTTGCGGTAGAGGGGGGGGGGGAGGGGAGGTTGGCTTCCAACTGAGAAGTTACTAGTTGGATAGACTTAGTTGCTCGCTCTCACTTTCCACCGCTTCAAGTACTCAGTTACACTTGAGCACCTGAACGAACACCCACCTGAACGGCGTCGGTGGGGTCGAAAGGCTCGCCGTCTTTGCCGACAGTCGCGACGTTGTCGAGCAGCTGCAGCGTCTGGTCCTGGACGCGGCGCTCCAGGCCGCTCTTGCCGAAGCCCAGGTCGCGCAACACGTGCAGGATGAACGGCCTCTGGCTCTTGAACAGCTCGCCCGTGGCGTCTGAAGCGACACTCTGGCCTCAAGACAGTCATTGCCATTGATTCGCTGCCATCCGACCAGTCACGTCTACCTAGATGTCAATGCGCAACCGCTCTATGCAATGGGCAAGCCACGTTTGAACTTTGAAATGTGTCCGCCGGAAAAGATGCGCACTTATGATGCCATAGTTGCCTTTAGTGAAGTAAGTGGAGCTGAAGACGGAGGGCCGTCCCGCGAACGCGTCCGCCTGTCTCACGAGGCAGTCCTTGATGGTCGAGTACTTGCTCAGCACGATCGTCGGGAATGGAACGTGCAGCGTGAACACCGAGCCGTACTTCTTGGACAGCCGATCGATGCTGCCACCCTGAATGGGCTGTGAGTGTTCCATGGCGGCGCTCGTACACCTATGTCAATGTGCGCTTATTAAACCTGCAGACGCGTAGGAAAGGATGAAAACCAAACTGACCAAGTCACAGAGGTCCAGCTGCAGCACGTTGCCAAAGATGGGCAGTGGCACTGGTCCGGGCGGCATGTCCCAACGCTGCAGCACGAACGTGTGCAGCAGCAGCCAGGACAGCAGCACCACTGCTGTCGCGCCCAGAACCAGCAGCCACATGTCTCTTTCTTTGCTGACAACCACAACTCTTCACTCTGCGCCGCCTGTGCGGATGGGCAAGTTTTATACTGGACCCTCCTGTCCTTGAGTTGAGATAACGTGAGCCGGCTGACGCCATCCTAGTTGATTGAGCCTGCGCAACGAGGGGTGGGTAGGAGGCAGCAGTCAAGAGGCGGGGAGTTGCATGCGAACTCATGTTTTGCCCACGTGCTCATTCACTCCCATGCGATTGTTCACGTGGCATTGCCAAGCGTGACCGTATGCTTTGCTTTCACGTCTTACGAAGTCGGTCCTGAGAACATGCGGTGGCACGCGTCATATTCGTTTGCGCCCAGACAACAAATGGATGGTTGTTGCAAACTAGAGATGTCCACCGGCTGGAAAATTGCGGCCTGTGGCCTGCCAGTGGCCGCAGAAGGCGGCCGGTAGCCAGCCGGTGGCCGGTGAGATATTTGTCAGCCGACCGCCAGCCGGCCAGTGGCCGGTGTGATGACAAAGCGGCCTCCCAGCCTCCCGTCGGTAAAGCATTACTCTTAGGCTGCAATTATTCACTGAATCACTGCACAGGAATATGCACGCACACGCATGTGGATGTGCACGCTACGCCACCCGAATACAAGGGGGGGGGAATAAAGCGCATAGGCAAATACTTGCTGTGAATTGTACAATAGTGCGTTGCGTCCCCCTCACCACCCTCTCCCTCCAGTAGTGCCCCCGGGTGGCCAAAGGTTGAAGCAATGATACTACCTACCTCTCCAATAGAATGCCATGCATCTTACATGTACCGTAAACCCTATAATTAGCCCCCCCTCATAATTAGCCTCCCAATGATTATACACCCGCGCCTCCACGCGCCTTTGCGCAAACAAAGCTCTCCACACATCGACCCTTCCAGTTAATAAGCCCCCCTGTGATTAGCCCCCCCCCCTGTAATTATACACCGTGCTACGGCTCGAACAAAACAATTACCGTAAACCCTAGAATTAGCCCCCCTATATTACGCCCCCTCCCTAAATGGACCATCGTCTGAAAGGTAACATTTTCCATGTCTGGGTGTATGTATGGTCGCGTATGTGTATACAGGGTGGGCAAGCCTCGACTTACGCTCTTTGTTCAAGCATATCTCGGGGATGGATGAAGAGAGGTTGATAAAATTTTAAAAACGTATAGTAGACAGTGTAACTTAGACTTTCTCCAAGTTTCAGCTACATCTATTACGTTGTTCAAAAGTTACGCACAAAACAATTTTGTACACGGTAAAATGTACGTTCTCCGGCGACTGGCATCATGTCGACTGCTCTGGCGATTTCTGAATCGCACGCAGAACGCGACCTTCCGTTGATCCAGTGCTGACTGGTTTTGGCATCCGATGAGGGCGATTAGCAACTGCGCCAGTCCCCTCGAAGCGCTTTACAGTCGCTGAGACAGTGTTCTGCGACAGCGCTTTCGTCGTTGGGAGGAACTCAACTTTGATTCGACGAATGACTTCAGCTTGATTGTCCGTTTTGTAAAATTGTAAACGCGCTGTTCCACAGAGGATTTAAAAACATAATGTGGGGACTGGCACGCCACCTCCACCCGAACCCAGTTTCATGTATGGTTCATATGCAACCATGCACTGATCAAACCACCGTTTTCGAACCATCAAAGCAAGACTACACAATGACGGCACTAGCGCGCCCAACAATCAAAGGTACACCACCAAGCAGTACACGCCATACCCGTAACCGGGTATGGCAGAAGGGGGGGGGGGGGTTCGGGAGCAAAAAGTGGGGGGTAGCATCCCATTTTTTTAAATTATACTGGTACTTTTTGGTAATGGGGCAAAATCGGCTCTAAATAGTGTTATTTAGCTGTTTTACGGCCATATAACACTCAAAAGCACTAAAAATAAGATTTACTCAGTTTTATTGTTTTAGACAAGGTGACAATCCCCTGGGAAAATTCTGGAGGGGGGGGGGGTCTGGAGGTGTTGGAAAAAATAGTGGGTCTCAAAGCAACCCGCAGTTACAGGTACGGTACACAGCACCAGCAATCTACAGGTTGGCATTGATGCTGAATCGATGGCTGACAATGGCCGTTGCGGTTCCCTTGCGTACTTGCGGGCCCTTTCCGGCAGGCGGTGACTTTGACCGCACATTGCAGCGCAACAACTCGTATAGATCGCGCGCCTTTGAATTGATGATCTCCATCGCGAAGCCATCGTCTTGACACTGGTGAGAGTTCAGCAGTTTCTGAATGGAAAGGTATCATGTAATGCTAGTGCGCTGAATCCGCTGATAGATTGCAAAAATCTTCTCAATGCTTGGCCGCTTCACACTGGTGTACACAGCATACATGTAACTGGGGGGGGGGTTTGCCACCCTCAGCCGGAATTTCACCCCTACCCAGCAGCCCCCCCCCCCCGGGGTGCCAAGTGGGAGGGGCCCTCCGTTAAGGACCGTGGCCAGGCCCAGTGCCTGCCTTGTCGGTTCCCGCACCCTGGACCTGGGATCCCGCTGGGCCACACCAGCCCCAGTGACCAACGTCCCACTCGCGGGCAGTCCCTGTGGATACGCCCAGAGGAGCCTGCCTGCTCTTCTGGCACGACGACGCAGGGATGAAGATCCGACCCTGCCTGCTCCTTTCGGGGCAATTAACAACAACAACCCAGCAACCCCCCCCCCAGGTACATATACATACACGTACATACACAGAGCCGCACCTGGGGAGTAGCTCTAAATGGCTCAAGCTTTAATGGCGCTATTTTGGTGTTCTTTGAAAATAGCTGAGAAGATGCAATTTTCACAGTATGTAGAGATTGAGAAAAATATGCGAAATCTGGGGGTAGGGCGTTGAGTTACCACTGACAGGATACACGCATATTCAATACGAGGTAACCACTCCACAGTCCACACCTCGATCCTTCTGACGTAGTGTAGTGTGCTCTGATGCAGTTGCTCAGCACGTGATGTCTGCGTCTGCATAGTTGCATCTCCAGCTTTCGCAACTTGTCTGAGTTTCCCACAATGGCCAGTGTCTCCATTGAAGCTTTCTCCAACAATTTCCTCAGCATTCTCATACCGGCTGTCCACAAGTACGGGAATTACATCAGTGTCTTCTTCCTCCAATAACGGCCCGTCTTTGCTACTGCCACCCTCTCCATCACACATATCTGCCTCCTCTTGTTCAATCTCATGTCGAATACTATTGTAGTACTCGGCCTCGAGCAATGCTTCTTGTTCTTCATCAACCACCAGTGTTGCACCATTGACAACAGCAGCAAATTCCTCGCTGTCTTTGTCAATGGTGTCATCTGTGCTAATGGCAGAGTCAGTTACCATATCCTGATCATTCCTCTGACTGGCACCCGCAACTGTGTCGCGGTTGCCAGCAGCCAATCTGTGGGTCTTGAACCGTCTTCTGGAAAATATCTCCATGGGTTGGTACTTTTCAATATCTCGGCCACTCCTGCTGTACTCTGGGTAGAGACAGTGGTAGGTGTTGTTGAAGTCTGCGATCTCTGCAATCTTGTCTCTAATTTCATAACCGGAGCCAGCCAATGGGATCCTGGGCTTGGAGCCAAGCTGTGGAATGAAGGTGCGCCTAAAGAGGAGAACTAGCTCAGTTCCCACAAGCTACAGACTCACAATCACACCCAAGAAGCAACAAGTTAGACACAAACACATACCTGTAACTAGAGGGTTGGGGAAGGGCACAAGTCGAAAGTCAACCCTCCCCCCCCCGCCAACCGCTAACATCATTTGTGTTACAAATGTTTCAAACTGTCGAAAATGAAAAAAGTAAGAGTCCTGGGACAATTGCAGCGTTTTTTTGCCACAGACACCAAAATAGCGCTATTTAGGCCCTCTTCTGACCAATAGTTCTGGTACACAACTGCGGACATCGACCACCCACGTTTGAGTCGAGTAGGGACGTCCACCCCCCCCCCCCCCAAAAAAAAACCCAGCTCGCCCGACCCAGTTGTTATAGGTTATGTGAGCAGCGTCACTGAGTGGGCAGACATACAAACAGACGAAAGCGCAGTGCGTTGCTTCGACACGACTCGGCGCAGGCAGCCCATACCTGTAACCGGGTCTGGAAGAGTGGGGGGGGGGTGGGAGAGTAAATGGCCGAATTCTGGGGGGGGGGGTGTGGAGCAAGAAGTGGGGGGGGGTAGCTGGCCATTTTTTTAGTTATACTGGTAATTTTTGGTCAAAAATGGGTATAAATAAATAGGGTCTAAGCAGTGTTATTTAGCTGTTTTATGGTCATATAACACTGAAAAGCACTGAAATACACCAACATTTACCTCACTTTTATCGTTTTAGACCGAGTGGATTTTCACCTTGGGAAAATTCTGGGGGGGGGCTGTTGGGGTGGTTGAAACAAATTCTGCGGGGCCAACACCCAGCTACAGATATGAGGCAGCCAGCAATCCAGACGAACGCGTGCTCGCGTACAACTTCAATCGTGCACAACACGCAGCAGTGCACGCACGGACCTCTTCTTGTACGTGTTCCTATAGGTGGGCGGGTCAGTGCCGCCGTGGAAATGCCTCCTGTGGCGGTTCCTATTGCTGACGTCAGTGAACTCCTTGCCGCACACGTCGCACGCCTTGTCATGGTCCTTGTGCACCTTCACGCGGTGCATCCTCAGACGACCTAACGTCATTTATTTAGCTGACACGTGCGGTGGATGTTGGGTGTTAAACGAAGGCCAGAAACATAGGTGTAGATTGGGTCAAAAAGCCAGGGTGGGTCTCTGGGGGTTTCGACCGGGGGGGGGGGGGGTCTGGAGACATCCTGGGTAAAATGTCCGGGCTTGGAAATTGTGGATGGATGAGGAGGGGTCGAAATGGGATTTTGCACCAAAAAAACGTGGAAATGGGGACTTTTCGGTCCAAAATGGGTCAAAACATACCTGTAACTGGGGGGGGGGGTTGGGAGGGGGGGGGTTTGCCTCCCCCCACTTGCTGGTTTTGACCCTACCCACGCCCCCCCCCCCAACCCCCCCCCCCCAGAAATTTGAAACTGAAAATGGTAATGTGTTTTGTATGGTGCTTTTGAGCTAAAATCGCCCAAAAAGTACCTATATTGGGTTATTTACAGTGTATTTTGACTAAAAAGTGCCTATTTTAGGGTTTTTACAGTGTATTTTTGACTAAAAAACAACCAAAAAGTGCCTATTTTTTTCCTTCCCAGACCCCCCCCCCCCCCCCCCCCCCCCCCCGGGGGCGGGGGGGGGGGGGGGCCCCCCCCCTGAGGCCCCGTGAGCAATAGCTGTGCACAAAGAAAGAGTTAGAGAAAAGCTAATAAAAAGTAAAAAAGAAAATAAGCGGCGGCGGCCCTTTTCGCCCCCCCTCCTCCAGATTTTCCACCCCCCCCCCCCACCACCCCCCCCCCCCAGAAAGTGCCCGAACCCTCCCCCCCAGGTCCAATTCCCGGTTACACCTATGGGTCAAAAAGGTCTAAATAACACTTTTCAAGCGTTTTGGGTTTATGAGAAAGACCCTCTCCACCCCCAAAATTAGTACACTTCCTCAAACTTCAGTCAAAACTGAGTAACAATCTAAAGGGAGGGGGGTAGGAAAAGTTGGTATTCAGAAAAGTTTGCACCGAATAGGGTCAGAATAGATATGGTTGGGTCTATAAAATGTTTTCGTTTTCAATGTAAAATGTTTTCCCTTGGCAAATGGCAATACCTGTTCTGTTTAGACGACATTTGGTAAACTCGCACGCACCCAAACTAGGGAAGGAGATGCCTTCGGGGCAGTCGATGCAGGCGAATTCTCCGCCAGTGGCGCGCGACTTGCGCCGGAACTCCTCTTCTGCGCTGAGCACCTTCTTGGGCCGCGGCATTGGTAGCGGTTAATGGCGTTTGATAACCCGTCTCCGTCGCCGTCACCGTCTCCGTCACCCACCGTATAAGAAATACTGTAACACGGACATTTAAATGTTGATTCTAATTCTTGACACGAGTATCGTAAGGATCAGTATGTATTCGTGCGAAAAATGTTGCTTAAAGTTTGTTGACGAGGAAGAAATGTTGAAACATCAACTGAACTACATACGCGACAGCGACAGCATCGCGGCTGACTCAGTTGACAGTGGGAGAGGTGCCTGGGCTACCAATCTGGCTGGCTGGCGAGGCGTTCTGGTCAGTTGCCCCCCCCCCAAACATTTTTAGTGCCCCCCAAACTTCAATTCCTGGCGCCGCCACTGCTGGCAGCCCCTCTCTACTGTCTAGTCGAGACCCCTCCCTACTACATAAACCTATGCTTTGGACTGCTGGCGTATCGACGCCAACGACATAGAATGTGGCAGGCCACAAGTCAATTCAAAAACTGCTTTGCGAGTCGCGACACGACCGGCGCCGACACCTGTCTACAGGCCAGGGTCTTGAACATCGGAAGGGCAGTGGCAGCCATTCACCATCTCCATCACCTAACCGTCTCATGTCACTCGGTGTTCATCTTGTCTTCAAGTAGTTGCCTCAGGCGCGGTGTCGAGAACGCCATTGATTTCTTTGATTGATCCATTGATCCAACGTCATCCATTGATTTGAGACTGTAGGTCCTGTAAATTCATGACATATGACGAATAAACGCATAAATTCGACCTGTAGTTAGCGAGTAGTTATTAGTAGTTAGCGAGTTAGCGAGAGAATTACCATAGTAGTTAGCGAGAGCGTTCTTGCGCATGCAAGGATTAGAGCATAAGCCATGGTTACGCCAACGACCATGTGATAAGGGACGAGCGCGCGCCTTCGGATCAGTTCGGATTACAGCTGTAGGGGAGCTGTAGGGGGGTGGAATATATATATGAAAAACCCTGTACATAGTACAAGAAGGCTGGGTAGCTGGCGGTAGCCCAGCCTCACGTCCATCACGAGCGAGGTTCTCGTGACGACTGCCAGCTCGGCGCCCTCTGACCGCCGCCGCTTTATCACGGACACGACGGCCATAGTACCTCGTGCATGGGCAGCGTTGTAATCTGGCATAGTTTTTTTTCTGAGCAAGCACTTGTGAGCGGTCAATCGCATTTGACAAACACTTGTCATGAGGCCAAATGGCCAAAGGGCGAATGGCGGTGAGCTGTAAAGCCAGAAGCGCCATTTCCTGTGTAAGTGTAGTGAATGAACGCGAAGTGGCATACCTACAATGCAATGTAGAGCATATGTGCCACACTGTACTTATTTCGTGGCCAGGCCGGGCCTGGGCCTGGTTTTTGCCGCGTAGGCCGGGCCAGGATGGGCCGGACTATCTGGTGGGCCGGGTCGGGCCAAGATCTTCAGGCCCATGCTCATCCCTAGTGTATAGACCGACGAACGCCTAAGGCATAGGGCAGGTCAACGAAATAATGCAATGCGCGACCAAAAGTCAAAGTGGATCATTTATGGAAATGCGCGCAAAAGCCACTGCAGAACTTGAGAATCCGACCAATCACAGAGAGAATGCACAAAAGGACGTAAAGCAGGGGACACACCGATTTATCAGTAGAATATAAAACACAGTGTAACCTGTCGAAAGTGTCACGATGCCGATTAATGGAATGCCAAACTTCTCCAATTAATCAAACACAAAATTCCGCAAGAACACTTATGAAACCGAAGGCCAGATTGCACGCATGCATGCTGTACCGGTGAAAAGCATGGCTGAAGGAAGCGATGTCCAGAGTTAAAGTAGGCGCTAGTCCCTGCCGATGACGACGGGGCAGTGGAACTCCTTGCTGGCCACCAGCTCCGACAGACCCTAGACGACGAGCGCCACCTGTGTAACTGTACATCTATGCTCATTTCTATCCGTACCCAGTTGCACACACCTATGCAGAGTGAGCGGCAAGGGAGGGGGGGGGGGATTGAGCGGGCAAGGGAGGGGGGGGGGGGGGAGCGGGGGCTTGTGCGGCAGCAGACCTCTCCTCCGTAGGAGACGCGGACGGGCACTTCGACGCCGAGCTCGGGCTGGAGCAGCGCGCGTACGCGGGCGTCACGGAGCCATTGGGCGTGTAGACGCCATAGGTCGCGTCGACAGCTGCTCAGGCAGTCGCGGCCCGCCGACTCGGCGTTCTTCAGAGGGGACATCTCCGCATCGCGGCACACCTCCCACACGGCGAACCGTCTAAAGGACGCGGGAACGCGAGACGCTAGAGCGGAGGACGCCACGAGACAGAGAGAGGGAGACTGACTGTGAGTGCTGGAAGACGTCGAAGATGAACTGCTCGAGCTTGACGCCGTTGGGCGTCGTGGGCGCGACGCGCTCGCCGCTCTCGTCGACGAAAGGGATCTTCTTGCGCGCCGCGTGGTAGGGCAGGGTCTTTGCCGCCGTCGCGTCGCCGCTGCGTCCGCGTCGCGCTCTCGTCGCCAGCGACAGGGCGGGCACGCACGCGGTTGCCCACTCACCAGACTCTCTGGAGGAATTCGAGCGTGAAGAGGTGGTTGGCGATGTTGCCGGCCCTGAAGGCGAGCCGGCGATTGTCTTGGGGGTCCCTGGCGGCGGCGAGGCGCGCCGGCAGCTCGCTGTACTCGACGACGCGCGGCGCGCCCGTGCGCGTCGACCGGCACACGACGCCCACCGCCTCCTCCGCCTCCGTCTTCTCCACCACCTGCGGCCACTGACACACGCTGCGACGCCTCGTCGCGACTGGGCCGCGCGCGCTTACCTTGGCGACGCAGTCGGCGCCGCGTTCGATGGCGAAGCCGAGGAAGTGTGGGTCGGCGACGCGGCAGAGGACGTTGTCCACGCAGTAGAAGTGCACGTAGCGCGTCCCGCGCGCCGCCAGCCGAGGCAGCAGCGGCTTTAGCGCCGCGTACACGCCCCCGTTGCCGTCTGCGCAGCGCGTCTTTACTGGACGTCAGGACGGACAGGGGAGAGCAGGGGGGGGGGGGGGGAGAACAGCGGACCGGGCGCGGTGAAGAGGCGGCCTGGGCGGTCGAGGAGGAGGCGTCCGTCGTGGCGGAAGGCGGGCAGTTGCGCCTGCTCGAAGAGGAGAGTGTTCTGCCAGGAGAGCAGCGCCGCGTCGCAGCGCGGCAGCACGACGCGCTCGAGGTGCTCGGCCGTCTGCTGGCGCGTCGCCGCGCTCGTCATCACCAACCTCCAGTGCCACGCCTCCGATATGACCGCGCCTCCACCCAAGACGACGACGGCAGCAGCTCACCACTGGATGTCGGCGCTACTGTGGGGATGGCGGCAGCGCGCCAGCTGCGTCACCTTGCAGATCTGCGCGGCCTGTCGCTCGAGCAGCGACTGGGCCGGGTCTTCGAGCAGCCCTGCAGTGCACGCACAGCGCGTCTGACGCACAACTGTCGAAGCGTCGGTACGCGGCGGGGCGTCAGTCACCGACCGAGCGGCAGAGTGCCTTTGGGCTTGTCCGAGCCGAGTCGCGTGCCCTGGCCCCCGGCGAGCACCACCACTGCCAGCTCGCCATCCGCCACCGCTTTCAGTCCTCAACGGCAATGGAGAGAGAACGTCGACACGCAGCGAAGGCGGGGGGTGGGAGAGCGAGTGAGCGCACCGCGGTCCCAGTAGCGCTGCATGTCGACGGCGGACGCGCTGAGGGCGGAGCCGCAGTCGTCGGCGTCGAGCGGAGCCAAATCGGTCTCGTCCAGCGCCGCAGTCCCCTCCGTCGGCTTGCCGAAACGCTGAAGGCGCACCAGCGTTCGTGAGAGCCGTTGCGAGAGGCAGGCAGTCCATGTAAGAGGGAGAGAGCGAGACCTCGAAGAGGCGGTTGAGCTCGTGAGGGTCGTAGGCGCTGAGCTGCGCGAGAAACTCCAGCCGCTCGGTCGCCGACAACTCGTCGAGAAAGCGCAGCACCGACGACTGCCCCGCCGCCCTGTACGACTCCACCACCTCCTCCATCGTCTTGCGTTTCACAGTTTGACTACACACGCAATTACTTCCAATAAGCCGACGATGAAACAAAAACGCAATGCGATTTTAAATTTGCCCGTTCTTTAACGCCACGTAGAGAAGGTGTCAGTTAAATGCAGCACACGTTAAATGCAGCACACGTTGTATGTCATAAAGGATGCAGGCATGCAAGCAGGTGATGTATGCAAGCAAGTTGACTTCCGCGGCTTTTTCTTGGCTTAAGGCTGGGCTTAGGCTTAGGCTTTGCTTAGGCTTAGGTTTTTGCTTAGGCTTAGGCTTAGGTTTTTGCTTAGGCTTTAGCTTAGCCTTAGGCTTTGCTTAGGCTTAGGCTTAAGTTTTTGCTCAGGCTTTAGCTTAGGCTTAGTCTTAGGCTTAGGCAGTGAAAGTCGACTTGCCTGCATACTTTACCTGCCTGCATTCTTTATCATATACAACCTGTGCTGCATTTAACGTGTGCTGCATTTAAGCGTAACCACGTAGAGAAGGCATACGGTTTAATATTTTCTAATAAATGCAACAAATGCAACATATCCGGAATATCTTTTCGAAAGGGGCGGATATGAGTAAAGAGGCGGAAGGGCTCAGGGAAGGCACCGACATTAAGCACGCGCCTTGTATTGCAAGCAAGCGTTGTCAATAAATACCCTTACCTAGTGCTACATCGAATCCTTCCGGGAAATTTACAAGAATGACCGTATGGTGCTTTACGGAACGGCGGGGTAAGTTACGTTCCAGTGCTGCCGTGCGGACTACTGTCGCCACTGCTCTTCGGAACTTCAAAAATGCATTCCACAGCTAGCAGACTCCGTGTACATTGTCTCCTTCCGGTCTCCATGCGAGAAATCCAAATTCGAAGGGTTCCTCATTTTGGAATGGCCACAAATTGAAAATAGGTATACTACAAACAACTGATATGTAAATAATATTACTGAACAAACGAGAACTGAATTCCAAGCGCGCTTCCAGCCTTTCTGGGGAACGTTCAATAGGGTAATGCCGTGCATTCTCAGCGGACAGTTATCTCTGCACTGAATTTACACTGAACACAGTGAACTAATTTGAAAAAATGCTACATTTATTGTAACCACTGGTATGTGGTTAAACGTAATCATCGTCAGTTTTTTGGTGAGTGGCGCTTCGTCACTGCGCTGCTGGGAAGGGGATTTTCCGTTTGAGTAAGCTCTTTGTTTCTTGTCTTCTAGGACTTTTTCCACTTCCTCCTTCCTTCCTTCTCGGATCGAGACTAATTCACGAGGGGCGAGTTCAGATCCGTGCAGCGGGCGGGCTACTTCGACTTGGGCTCGATGGAGGAGGTGGAGATCCGCAGCGACACGGACGCGTACTGCGCCATCGTGTTGGAGCTGGAGCCGCCGCCGCATTTTCTCGACTCGCGGCTGCGCGCGCTCGCCGCCGACAACTCGAGCGACTTCTGCAGAGAGCGGCGCTCCAACCCCCTCGCCAGGGCATGCGTGACGCGCGACCACGCGAACAGGTCGTCCTACGCCTACATGCTGGCGGTCGCCTCGTCCGCGGAAGACGTGCTCAAGTACGAGCACTTCGGCTCGGTCGTCTGCTGCTGCGACTACGCCGACCTCTGCTACGGGCCGAGCGTGCTGACGACGGACGCCGCGCGCTTTCTCTTCCAACAGCACACGTACTCCTTCTGCTACGTGGCCGAGATCGTGCCCGTGCGCACGGACAGGGAGCACTGGTGCTGGGCCGAGTACGACCTGCGCACCTACCGACTCGACGGCCCCCGACGGCTCTGGACCCCAGGCGTCACTGGCGACGTGAACGCGTTGCTCGACGACCGCGATCGGTGGTGCGAGGCGCACTACCTGCGCGGCGTGGACGACGACGACGCCGACGACGAGGTCTTCCTCAACGAGACGCAGAGCCGTCAACTTGCGGGGAGGGGCAGGAAGCAGCGCATCTTCTGCGTGCTCCAGCATCTCAATCGGACACTCAGCTGCTGCTGCAACTTTGCCTTGTGCAACTCGTACAACGGCCCGCTGCGAGCACCCCTCTTGAACGCGCAGAGATATACAGCCGTCGTCCCCTCCACCACTGCATCGACTGCCCCATCACCATCAGCACCCACATCAACAAGAACGGCATCGGCGGGTATGGCGTCCACCGCTGCTGCTGCTGCTGCTGCTGCTGCAGCCACAGTCAACGTCAAGAGCGAACCCGCGACCGTCGAGCACATGGCGAGAGCAGAACGGCGACAACACGATGCGACAAGTGCCAGATCAACCGAGAGGTCCGCAACCAAACCTACAGCTGAGCGGCCGAATGACACAGCCGCTCTGTGGCTAAACCACACCAAGGACGCGTCTTCGTGGCTGAACACCACGGAGCCATCAAAGGGACAACCACGAGAGCAGGGCGAATGGTGGACCACAGCGCAAAGGAGCAGACCACAAGTCGGTGCCGGCAGCGACACCGTCTGGCTGTACGCGGGAGGGATCAGCCTCGTAGTCTTGGCACTGATCTGTTCCATTCTGACGGGCGTCTACGCGCGCCGGCGCTACGGAAAGCGGCGCGGCCTTGAACTCATCGAAGGGGACACGGAACCGCCGAGGAGACTGAGCGCGCGCTGGTCGCAGGACGAGCGAGGCGACTCGGCGACCACGACGGTGGAGCGCGACCTCCTGCAGATGTCGCTGACCGCGCCCACGAACGCCGCCACTTCGCAGCCGACCGCGACGCCGGCGAAAGCGACGTCGGCAGCGTCGACGACGAAGAAGCCCACTGGCACGGCCGCCTTCGTCTCGACCACCACCCCTCCGACGCTGACCGCGCCCACAGCGTCGGCGGCGCGGACGAAGACGGCAAGCGCCGCTGTAGTCACCGACTTCCCCACCACCAACACAGCTCGGACGCTGACTCAAAGCGAATGAATGAACACCTATGATGATACGGTACGTAGCATGTATACAGATGTACCGAGTGATAGAGCCTGATCCACTAGAGATATACGCAAGTGCATCACATCCACCTGTACGCATGAAGAAGAAGACAGTGTAGTCTTGTGCACGCACGCACGCACGTACATAGCTCAGTTTGAGAGCTCAATTGTTTTACCATCGTCTTGCGTTGTTCGGCTCAACGCAGCGTCGTTTCTAATCAGCGCAAGTCAGGGATGGCGCAGGTCGTGTCGACCTGGAAACTTTGACGATGCCCTTTTTCGCCCGTTTGGCTTAGTTTTGTTTGACACCGTTTCGTTTAAACCGATAATCAACAATGAGCCTTAATCGATAATGGGATACCCGATAATCAACGGACCGACCGAGAACAGTCAGAGCGGCAGTGACAATTCCCGCCCGTTAGGGGAGCTCGCTCTCCCGGCCCCAGGATTGCGCTGACTGGGTCTCATCTCTTACTCGCAGCGGTCGATTGTGACCAGAGGAGGCCCCCCTCGATCATAGAAGCGGCCCACACACAAACAAACAAACAAACAAACGAAAAATCATCACAATGGCGTTCTTCACCAAGCGTAAAGGCGAGCCGGTCGTCGATTCGGATTTCGGGCCGAAGCCATGGAACCGCTTGGCCCCAAAGCGATGAGAGCATTCATCCATTGCCCATGGGAATTCATTGCCCATGAGAGCAT
>JASAMY010000243.1:0-26903 GCA_030248085.1 Paralinhomoeus sp. GSCO2_6 | reverse complement strand
TGATGAAGATGGTCAGCGACTTACTGCCCAATGCCTTCTGTGTGAACACCACTGCACACAAGCTCACACGCAGCACCCACACAGAGATGCTTCTCACTGACACACACACTGTGACATATGTACTGGCACACGACTTGCGCTTTTCACTAGGGGCGAGCCGCGAAGCGGCGAGCCCAAAGGAGGCGAGGCGCGCAGCGCCGAGCCCGTTAGCGTCGCGAGCCGCGAAGCGGCGAGCGACCTAGCACGTGAAGCGCGCGCCGAAGGCGCGCGCGAGCGCGCTAGTCCTTTACTATAACCGCCTGGTTTGTCTGTCCGTGTGTCCGCACTTTCCCTGAAGCTGGGCGGGCCCTGGAGGGGCGCCAGATGGGTTGTTGTAATAGTTGGTTGGTGGTGACGTGCAATTGTACTCGGTGGTCCTGCTGTACTTCCCTATGAAAAGATATGCAGGGTGTCTATTTCTTCCGGTGGCTGGTGGTTGAGGCGGGAGCCATGTGGTGGGGCGCGTAGGCCTACACAAGGGTAGTGTACATGTCGAGTTTCAGACCTGCAGCCCTCAGTACAAGAGAGAAATAAATTTTTGAAATGTGAATTTAAGTAACAAAAATCGACTTCTCAGCACTGAGTGGATGGAGACAGGTGAGAACTGTGGCGCGACAGTCCCAGTGTACTAAGGGTGTGTACAGACTTAGTGCAGGACCGATCCGATTTGGCGAAGTCCAAGGTCGTGATCGACTTCAACACCCAGTCTGTTGAAGACCATGCACCGGCCAGAGTGCGCCAGCGCCAAATTGTTAGAAAACAGTCGAGCGGGACTCTGTGGCACGCACACACATACACACATGGCATGGTCGAGAGCCACTGGAAGACCATGATGAAGAAGGTCAGCGACTTACTGCCCAACGCCTTCTGTGTGCGAACACAACTGCACAAGCTCACACCCAGAGATGCTTCTCACTGACACACACTGTGGCATTATGTACTGGCACACGACTTGCGCTTTTCACTAGGGGCGAGCCGCGAAGCGGCGGGGCCCAAAGGAGGCGAGGCGCGCAGCGCCGAGCCCGGTAGCGTCGCGAGCCGCGAAGCGGCGAGCGACCTAGCGCGTGAGCGCGCGCCAAAGGCGCGCGCGAGCGCGCTAGTCCATTACTAATGCCGAGAAAAAGTCACACGCCATTGTTGTATTTATACTCCTTGGGTGTACGGTATCACATGGGTTACTGTCATTTTTTATCAATTTTATCAACCAAAAGTAATATTTACAGTACCCCACAGAAGTACAGTAGTGAAGCGGATTTTGTTCAAGTACAAATAGGCAACCCTACCCGATCCCTGCCATTTGAAGTGCAATATAATGGAGACCCCACCAAAACTGCAAAGGCAGAATGCCACCAGTGAGAGCAATGGCTGGAAGTGGACAAGGACTCCAACGTGGAATGGCCCTCTCTCTTTTCTCACAAGACGAAGATAACCGCAGTAGCGCCTCCGGCTTTGATACGATCAGCATCTGCAATGACAACTGCAAGCACAAGCAAGAACTGGACGAGCTGAAGCATCGCCTCATCAAATGTCTAGCAAGCAGCATCGCTTCGAAGCTATGCGACAGACTGGACACTCTGATCTAGGCGAAGCCGACGACAGAAACCAAATGCCAATTCACTTTCTTTTTCAATATTCTTTCATGCAAGGTACAAGCACTCTGCATTACCGTAGTAAATCTGAAAGTGATTACGGTGATCATATTTGCACTCTCCGTCATTGTTATTCACTTTGCATGTGTATACTTTGTTTGAACCTGTTTAGTCAAACATGACTCGTTTGGTGGAGAGAGTGTATATTGAAGAAATGCGTCCTCACATTGAAGTACAGGTCCCAAAAGCCACATCAGTTCGCCTATGAGATTTATGCCTGGTGGGCGTGAAAGCTAATCAATTTATCTACATTACCCTGGACGATGCCATGACGTCACAAATCAACTCGTCGCAATGGCGTCTCCTAGGATGCTTTCCTACAGCTCAAGACTATGCAGTTCTTGGCAGCGGGCCAGTCACAAAACTCCACCCTGCAAAGATTTATCCGAGAAAGTCCACACTTCGCCTACAGTACCTAAATTCGCAATTGGAGGAGAAGAAGATTACTGTATGCTGCCGCCTCGATTTCTTTGACTGATTCGTGATCATTTTTTGTTTTTGCTCTTTCAATGGCTACTACTGTTCGAAACAGGAAGAAAGTGACGTCCGTCTGTGCAAATTGTCAAAACCAGATTATAGAAAATTATGATGTTGCATTGAAAAGCAGCTCTGTGTTTCCGGTCACCCTTGACAGAAAACTTGCTCTTCGATTTCAGGTAAACCATTGTACTCGCACTCGCATAAAGTACCTCGCATATTACAGTGTGCATTTTCCTTAGGTTCCATCCGGCAATGCCCTGTTTGTTGACTTCTCTCGATCGAGCATTTTGGCGCAATTTCAAACTTTGTCGATGGGTGGTGAACCAATCATTGAAGACCAAGCCTACACCTGCATTGAGGAGCCTCTTTTCTCATGCATATCGGCAGTTACACTCTTTGTTGGTGGCCATCCCATCTTTACGCAGAACTCGTTCAATTATGTAAACTACATTCGAAAACTTTGTGTGGACAAGACGTCCTATGCAGAGACTCACTTTGGCTTATCAGGTAGACAAACAAAAATGAAGGAATTGACGACCAGGATTAAACGCTTTAGGATGGGGACTCGACTCAGAGCCCATGACCAAGACAGATATTGGCTATCAGCTCAAAAGACACGGTCATGCTTTAATGCGCATTGCGGTGCAATGCCGTGAGTAAATTGTCATTTTCAGACAAACTGCACTACTCCATTCCGTGGGAGTTGAGGAGTCATCTTCCATTGCCTCAGTTTGCTGGGAGAAGTGCCCATACATTCCGTCATTGCTTGACATTGCAGTTGAATTTGAATTTGAAAGTTCCCATTTTTCCATAATACGTGACCACGAAAAATCAAAACCACTGAAAATGCAACTCACAAATTTTGAATTCTGTGTCAATTTTGCAGTTTGCAAGACGAATTTGCCTAGACAGCTGAAGCAAATTGAGATACCCTATGAAGGTAAGTGAGTTGCAGCTTCTCCTAGCATTTCTCTAAGAATGCTTTGTTCAGACACCCAAGTGTACAAGTACAATGCCATGAAAGGAGTTAGCCACACAGCGAGCAGTCAAATAATGTTGCAGAACTACCCCTCCAAGGTTTGGAACAAACAATGCCTCAAGAAATAGAGTCATTCACAATTTCTAGGTGGCCATTTTCTTTACCAAGGAGGTGGTGGACGATGACAAGGTCAACCCATTTGAATTTATGCCGCACGGGTGCACTGAAGTTGCCATCCATCTGGATGGAAAGGAGAACAGGCTTGAAATTTCACCCGGCCTTGAGGATTACAGTTCTCTCTACTACCACCTTTATCGTACCATGTCGCACAAGGGCCAGCTAGCGATTGCAAGAGACTCTCTGTCAATGGGATTCTTCATTTGTGTGCTGGACTTGACAAAGTCTGGGAAGGACCCACTGGACGTACCCAACGCTGGACGGGGATGCCTGGTTTGTATTTTCGACACACCGCTTTGGACAAAAAAATTTGAATTTTCAGGCCACAGTATCTACCAAGCACGCTGACGCACTGGATGAGAATATCACCGTTTACTGCATGTTCTTCTCTGCCGCCCTCTTCCGAGTCACATCAGACTACAGAGTTGAAAACCTTCTCGTGTGATTACCGTCATCAATGACACTACATGATCACAACAAGTGTGTCGTGCTCTCTCGTGTTTTTTTCTTGGTGCATGTCGTTTTGGAAAAAAAATACTTTTTTATCACAAATGAATGACGAAAAAGCAACACAACACAACAACACAACAAAATTCGGTCCCACTCACTGCAATCACAGGGGGTTGCACATCGTAGTTTGAACGCATGAGTTCTAGTCCTTCTCAGTCATTGTGTACGTGTTGAAGTTGTCGACAGTAAAATCTTCTCGAAATTTCTTCACCACCCAGGTCACAAATGCTGAACATGTATGGTTTTTGGCTTTTGTCAACACCACAAATCTTGTACAACTCAAGGCTGTATCTTGGTCCGCTGCCAGTCAGAGTTCTGTTCAGTTGAATTCTGACTAGTGAGCCAATGTCAAGTTGCCCCTGTCCAGTAGGCTTTTCGCTGTTTCTCTTCCTCAGAATTTCAACAACCTCGTGTTGGTTGATCACATCAATTTCCGCGGGCGAACCCCCTCGTAATCGGGCGAGAGAGCGTGAGTTGAGGTTGTCCTGGAAATTGGTCAGTTGGTTTGCAAAACGCTTTGTTTTGTGCTGCAGGGTGAAACTTTTGACAAGTTTCTTCAGAATCTTGATAGTGTTTTCAGCCAGGAATGCCTAAATGGTCGAAAGGTTGTAAAAGTTTTAATATTTTGCTGATCAAGTTACCTTATTTGGCTGCTGCTTGCACAGCAAATGTTTAACTTCGAACTTGTTTAGGAGCTTCTGCATGTGTTGACCGACAAATTCACTGCCCTAAAAGATACGGAGCAACTTTTGCTGTTGCATTCGCAATTAAAAGACCTGATCAGTTTCCAATGTCGAAGGCCTTCTTCTCTCAAAGATAGGCTCAAAGGCGTCTGCAACCGCCTTGGACGTCTTCTTGTTTACAGGTCTCAGATAGCACCACAACGAGAGGCTGTCAACGATGACAAGCACTGCAGCGAGCCCATGGTTCGACCTAAGTATTGGTGCAGGCCAGACGGCCAAATCAGCTTGCCAGCAATAGTCAATGCACGGAGACAAAAGCACCCGTCTGGGGAATTTTTCTTGGAGTTCCGCATTGACTGTGAATGCCGGGACAAATTCTTTCAGTAAGCGTTTCAAATGAGACAGAGATATTTCAATTCCTTCGCCTTTAAGGTATTTGTAAAAATTTTGAATACTGCCGTACCCTGCAGGTATTTCAGGCTGCAAATATAAACCAACAATTGATCGCTTTTGTTCTTCAGAAAACTTCATTTTCTCCGTTGATATCAAAGTAAATGACCATTTCACGCAACACTTCGTTGTATACACCTCAGCATACCATAATCATGATTACTGTAGCTTGTTCAAAATCTTCTCAATCACATCTTGGGCCAAAACTTTTTCGGCAATGCACTTCGCAGTGGCCTTGACAAGCATCTGTTTCAGTAGCTCGTAGTCAGCTCGGTGGCTGCACAGTGGCGAGTAGCATCCACTACGGCGGGAGCTCTCTTGAGACAGCGACTGACTCGTTGGAAAGTTTCCAAGTACATTACAATCGAAACTCGGTTGGGCGTCCATATCTTGCTGTTTTGAAAATCTGTGACATCGGTTTCATGATGGCTGTCAATTTATAGTCAAAATTCTACCGTATATGCCACTACCGTAGCCCAAAAATAGTGCATATAAGCCCCAATCGTTCCATTACCATTGTCAGTATCCCTTTTTCGCAAGCTACAATGGCAAATGTGGTGGCCAACTTTGCTCACCTCACGGTCGAGGAAAGAGCCATGTACACGGCCAAAATGCTCAATGAAAAAGACGACAATTTCATCTATGTTCTCAAGTGAGGATGGCCTGATAACAAACATCAGTTCAGAATCGGCCGCTTTAGGAGATGCTACGCAGTGATCCCTCTGAGAACCATGGCTCTGCTCGTCGACGACGCCTTTCACGCTGTCTTGGCAGGCTGCATGACGAACGAAATTCGACCCGTCCCGCGAAGCGTAGGAGGACAACTTATTCACGAGATCCGTTTCGGGCCTAGAGTTAGCGGCAATTTGCTCAGACGCCTTCCGTTACGAGTCCCCCGCTGCAAGAAGTGATTCACGATTTTCGCTACTGTTCGCACATTTGCGCAAAGGTTTGATCGAACGCGTTACTAGCTGTGCCATTCGATGTCCGCAGTGCAAACACGGTGTCGTCAACATGGCCTGCGCGGCATGTCGAACCTTTTTTCCTGAGTGACGCTTGAGCTGAGACGCATTGAGAACGCCGCACACTAGAGGATAGGGAGTGCGCGTAGACGCGCACCCGTTGTGCAAACTCGTCACCCCAACTGAGCACGCCCCATGGAGCCGTGTGCCGGCGCACCTGCCGGCGTCCTGCGCTTGTTTGCTGTGCTGCAATGCGCTGCTTGTGAATTTGTTTGCTTGTGTGCGGCGCCGACCGCGTGCTTGTTTGCTTTGTTGCATTATGCTCCTACCTAATTGTTGGCTTGTGCTGGGTCGTTCGGTCCTTGCTTGCTGTGCTACAGTCTGCTGCCTATTTGTTCGCCGTTTGTCACATGGTCCGTACCGAGAGACAGATTGGCGCAGTATCAAAATCACCATTTCCACCCTTTCCGCAGCCAGTACTGGTAAATACGTAAATACGTATACCGTAAATCCCCCAATGAACGCCCTGGGCGTTTATTTTTTCAACCCACCCTCTACCCTGGGCGTTCATTGGAGGGGGGCGTTCATTGGAGGGGGGGCGTTCATAAACTCAACTACTAAATGGCGTTGCAACAATGCTGTGCAGACCCAATAATCGTTAGTTAAACATGAAAATTGTACGGTTATTGGTGCAAATCACCTTCTGCAGTGGCTAAACAATAGCTGTTCTAGTGCGTACAGGCAATATACAGTACCCAAACGTAGAATATCGCGTGACAATACCTGTTTTGACAAGCATTTCATTGCATAACTGTGTTCTAAAGCACGCCCCTGTGCGTTCATTGGAGAGTGGGCGTTTATTTTTTCAACCAACCCACGACCCAGGGCGGTCCTGGGGGGGGGGGCGTTCAATGGAGGGGGGGCGTTCTTTGGAGGATTTACGGTATACGTAAATATATATATACGTAATATATACGTAAAAATAACGTAAATACGTATATACGTATATATACCGGGCGCTGCCACCCTCGACAACAGCTATCCTTGGCTGGTTACAGTATCAAATTCGGAGTGTCCGGTTACGGTACATGCATACTTAAGCATCTTGTTTGCCAATTCAGTTCAGTCACTTCAGCTTTTCTCATGGCATCTCAAGGACGTCTCGTCGACCGGTGCGTGCGTGCGTGCGCGCGCAAAGTGACCACAGGGGCACTGTATCACTTTAGCGCCTCGAGCCCATACGACCCCTCGAATTGGGGCCCCCTCCCTCTCGAGCAGGTGGTGTTCGAACACGTTGAAATGGAAGAAGTGGACTTCAACTGCGAACCGTGTGGTGTCCATTGCTACACACAGTTCTACTGGGACAGCCACCTTAATGGTACGTTTTCTTACGTTCGAACTACGGTTTCTTTGTACACTTTGCGATTTAGGCCGAAAGCACAATGATAAAATGACAGAGATGGGTGGCGAACTAAAAGCTCATCACTGCGTCATTTGCAACAAGAGCTTTACGACGGCCGTGGGATTGCGAGCCCACAGCAAGGTGCATTGTGCGTGCATGTATTTCTCGAATGACAGCGCCAAGGTTGTGTTGTAGGGTGAATTGCACGCCAAGATTGCCGCCGGCCAGTCGGTGTGGCGTTGTCCAGTGTGCCCTGACGTGCTGGTCTTTTCCGACGAATACAAGGAGAAGCACTTGGCCGGCAAGAAGCACGCACAGAACCTAAAGAATGGCCAGTGATTTGAAATTTATACCCTTGTTTTACGATTTTTCGTCAATAATCGAAGCGATTATGGCCGTTTTAAACAAATCAAAAACACACTAGATACTATTTTGATCGTTTTTTTTTAATTTAATATGCTATAACATACAAATCGTGTTCAGGAGAAACGTTGAGTTTTGGACTTTTTTGGACATCCTAGAAACAGAAACGTCTAAAAATGACTTTATTAACTCCAAATGCGCGCCATTCTTACATCGATCGATGCGGGAATACACATTTCGGTCAGCTAGAGTACTGAATAATGACGCTTTCGGTCCAAGACTCAAAAGTGTATTACCTGCTTCAGCTATAGATGTCGCAAATAACTCCATCAGTGTCATGTGTTATATCGTCTTTTTATTTGGAAGAAACTGTAGCCATTGCTGCGTGCGCCACTTGCGAGAAGGTGCGGATCGAAAATGACTCATGGCGTGTGTACACGCGTGCAACGTAGAATGTGCGTGTAGGCAAACAGTGCATGCACAGTAAATCGATAGCGCGTAGAGCCAGTGCGCAGCGACGCTAAGACTTTGGCTCTCAGAGTGCTCCAACCACTTTTTGCGTGCTGTCGCAAGACATTGACGTGTGTCGTTTGTTGTGAGGACTGCGCTTTTCTATACACCCACCCGTGTGTACGTAGGATACTGTAAACTACGGTAAATCGTATATAAACCGACGAGTTGGTCAGTTGCTGACAATTGCCTTCATGTGCCAGGATGTCTTTGGAAGAAGGAGAGCTACCGCCCGACTCCCTCGAGGATGGCGAGATCCCTGAGGGGGGCTCGTTGACCCCCTAGCCGCAGGCAAGAACCGCCGACTCCCTCGAAGAAGGAGAGATTCGGCCTGAAGAGTGGCCTGCGTCAGCCATGCCCCAGTCACCCCGGTCGTCAGCCGACGAGCCGTCTGGGGAGGTTGCCGTGGTGCCACTTGTCCCCTACTCATCCAGCGAGTCGGACAGTGACACAGAAGAGGCCGTGAAGCGACCGATGCTTGGCGCCGATGACGCTGTCAGTGCAAAGAGACGTCGAGACGAGAGGCAGTCCGCCTCTGAGTCTGCTGCAATGGCGTCCTCACCTCCTGCCGCTCCAACCATCGACGTCCGCCTTCAGAGGCGTCACGTGGACAATCGATTCCGCACACTGACGTTGGAGTACATGGTGCGTGGATGCAGGATTAGCCAGCTGTTGAGATGCACGATGCGTTGTTAGGTCCGTTTCTGGGGCCTATCGCAAGTTAACCTGGAGCAACTGGAAGCTGAATTGGTCCGATTCTTCGAGGGGATTCTTGAAAAAGCTAAGGAGGAGGCGGCAAACCCCGATGTTGACTACGCGTCCATCGCGTTCAGTAACGAGCATTTTCCAGGTATTCGTGACGCATTTGTTTTGTTTTATATTCATTTTCCCCCTCCTTTAGGAAAAGACCTGACGCTACCTTACGTTTTGCTAAGAGACTGGGGGGCGAAAGCCATGACTGACTATTTTATGCGGATATTACAGAGCAATGTGACGTTTACAGTGGACACCCCATTTGCCATCAAAGTGAAAATACAGGTACAACCGGGTACAAAACATTTTGACAGATATACTGTACATACTGTATACAGAACATGAGGAAGAGGGGGAAGAAAGGAGCTGGCCGAAAATACACTCTGGCCAGCCGAAAGTCGTCCGACATAACTGCGATGCTACGGCAAAACAAACGATCGGTGGTTGACGTCTGTGAAAGGCTTGATATGACTGGCCAAGACTATGGGCTATGTCTCCCTGCAACTCTCTTCGGCGGCCTCCTGAGGACTCTCAATGGTGAGTGAACTCGTTTCTGCTACCATTTTTCACCGTCCAACAGGTTGTTACTGTTGTAGGCATGCAGGCGTTGCACGACGCCATGAGGTCCCGTGACACATTGAGAACAAAGAGCAGAGAGTTTTGTCAAAGCGCTGGTATTGAGCCTGGTGATATGGGGGCAGAAGAAGGAAAGAAACTGGCAGAAATTGACGCCCTCAAGGATTATTCAATAAGCATGTTCAACCCTGACGGAAGCCGGTTCTTTCACCATAGAGGAACGCTGGCTGAGATCTGCGTTGTCTTGCATGATGGCCACTTTTGGCTGATGAAGTCAGCAACAGCACTAGCTGGTCGACACAGTTCAAAGTACTGCATTGAGTGCGGGGAGGTGAGAGACGTGCGAAGGTATATAACCACAGAGTATTCTTAGAGCCTTCAGTGCTACCGAAGGAACCACAAGTGTGACGCAGCTACCTGTCTGGTCTGTCAGGCTCCAGCTTGTCTGAATGTTGGCACTGAGAGAGGAGACAAGTTCACTTGCGACGGTGTGTACAGTGTATGTAACTCTGGGAACACCTATTGGTTGGGCTGATTGTAGAGTGCAATGTCAATCACTGGACGATGGCCTGTTTTGTCGCCCACTGCTTGACTTGTGGCGAGCGACGGAGGTGCGCGGTATGCAAGAGAATCGGACGAAAAGCCGACTTTGACAAGGATGGCAACCACAAGAACTGGTAGGAGTACCATCAGGCTAACGCTGCACTTTAAGAGTACACTACAGTGTACTTTGTTTTAGTGGTCTCGTGTACTGTGAGGTCTGCAGTCAAAACATGCCGCCTGACCACCACTGTTTTGTTCAAAAGTACACTCCTAACAAGGAAGACATGATTGTGCCTGAGCTAACTGAAGGAGAACATCACAACCCCGCCGAAATCTGGTGCTACGATTTCGAGACCAGGAAGATGGCTGATTCCAGCTTGGTAACCGAGCTCGGGGTGCTTATGGGGCCGGACAACGTACAAGAGGTTTTCTGGAAGGAACAGAATCTTGGGGCACAAAAATCTGCAGCCGACGCTATGGTGGACTACATTATGTCACTTGAAAGAGACAGGAAACGGGTGTTCTTGGCTCACAACGCTCAAAAGTTTGACGCTTACTTTATTTTTGCTGCTCTGGCAAAAAAGCAGTTCAACCCATTGCCGGTACGTAAGCTGGGCAAGTAGTGCAAATTTTTTTTTACGCAGAGGGCAGCTTTCAGGTTTCCATTGGGCAGCGACTCGTTGAGGTTCGGGTTGGAGGAAAATTTCACTTTCGGGATTCACTGAACTACATGAACCTCAAGTTGAAGGATCTCACAAAGGCGTTCGATTGCGAGGAAACAAAAGGATTTATGGCTTATGAATGGCTAGAGTGAGGTTTTGCATGTTGAAAACTTTGCTCATTTCACGCTTTTCAGCGACGCACATCTTGACGTGGATGTCCATGACACGTTCCCTGAGAAGGGTGATTTTGGCTATGCGCGAATGGACAGAAACGAAAGAATATCATTTGACGAGTGGTACTCGGAAGAGAAGACTCGGAAAGATGGACGCTACTTCTTGACTGAGGAGCTAGAGAAATATTGCATAGTCAGTTTCGTTGTGTGTGTGTTGCGTGCACCATTCAGCTGGCGATGTTCAGGCGGATGTGCGTTTGCTGATGGAGGCGGTGCACAAATTCAAGGAGGCCACTGGGACGGTGACCAACCTAAACCCATTCAGCACGGCCGCGACCATGAGCAGCTTCCTGAACCGCTACTTTAGGTGGAAATACCTGGAAGACAACGTCACCTTGTGCTCCGTCCCTGAACATGGGTGCGGTTGTATATACTAGCATGTATATGTATGGTATGTCCAAGTTCAATCTTGAAGATACTACTACAAAGACAGCAAGCTGGCCAGGACATACATCGACTGGCTGCAACAAAAGTGTGGCGTTGAGATCGAGCGCGAGGTACCATTCCCGAAAGCAAAAGGCCGACCTTTCATCGTTGATGGCTACATCAAAAGCGCCCCTGATTCGATGAGCCACGACAAGTTTGAAGGGATTCAGCCCGGGACAAAGATCTGCATCGAAGTGGACGGATGCGTGAGTTGTCCAACATGATATGGCTTTATTAAGTCAGTACACAGTTCAGGTCTGGCATGGTTGCAAAACTTGCATGCGTGACCAAGATCGCTCGCCAGCAACCAATCGTGTCAATGCTGACATGCTCAGGGACACTGCCAATCGAAAGCGCTACATCAAAGAGACATGGGGTTGAAATCGTCACATTCCAATCCTGCGAGATTGCAAAAGAAATGAAACAGGACCACGAGCTCTTCCAGTTCTACAGGTGGGCCACTGCAGAAGGCAAAAATTAAGAAACGCGTGAAAAACTCATTTAGAGACCACGACGTAGCTGGACACATCATCACTCGGGAGGCCTTCTGCGGGGGACAAACCACCTGTTTCAAGTAGGATAATTCGACTATTGTATACCGTACTGTACAGTGTGTCACTTTTCAGGAGCTGTCCAGATGGACTGTCCAGATCTGCATTTTGACTGTCCAGATGGCGTCTGCATTTACTATGTCGACGTCAATTCATTGTACCCCTATACCAACGCTGAAGCGCCGTACCCAGTGGGGCCTCCTACGGTGGTGCGAAATCCCAAACTGGAGAAAGTGGATCTGTCAAAAATTGGACTATTCAAAGCACGAGTGAGGGCGCCGGCTCACAAATTTACGCCCGTGTTACCAATCAAAACCACAGTTGGGAGGCTGGTCTTTGCCTTATGCCAGAGTGAGTCTACAGAAAAAATGCAATGCTATAATACAATATATTAAACATTGCAGAATGCGCCGAAACTAGCAATCAGAATTTCTGTAGCCACCCCGATTCTGAGCGAGACTTGGTTGGGACATGGACTTCTGGAGAGCTCCGTACTGCATTGTCCCACGGATACGAGATTAAAAGTACGACATATCAATCCCAAATAGTATTTTTGTGTCATAAATTTTATCTCAGACGTGTATGAGAGCTGGCAGTTCGAGAGAGGGGCCAGTAACTCTCTCTTTCGGAAGATGATCTTCGACTTCTATGCTCTGAAACAGACCAGTTCCGGAATACCGTCAAAATACAAAACAAGCGAAGAGAAGCAGGCCTACGTCGACAGTGTGAATGAGCAGCTGGAACGCGTTGGTGACCGCATATTAAAAGTGGAAGATTTCAAGGCGAATCCCGGCTTAAGGTATACAATATACACGGTGCACGACAAAAGCCCCCCCGTCAAAAGCCCCCGCGACAAAAGCCCCCACGTCAAAAGCCCCCGCGACAAAAGCCCCCCCCGTCAAAAGCCCCCGCGTCAAAAGCCCCCCATCAGCTGATCCCATCTCAGTAAGACTAAGAGACGCCGACGCCGACGCCGATCGCCCAAGTCTATACGTTGTTGGGCGTCGTCTTGGGCCAGCTGTTGCCGCTGGTGTACGCCTCGCTGCCGAACAAGGGGCAGCCGACGTTGACGTAACAAGGCGCAGGCGACGTCGACGCGCATGTTCTGCCGAGGCTGTCCCCGATTCAGCAACAGGGATTAGAAGGCGAGCTACAAGAACGCACAAACAGCACAACTGAAAGGGTACCCGTTGGTGTGGCGCTTCCTTGACTGGCTCAAAATTGAAACTTACCCGCGCACAGGTCAAGATCATGACGAGACCAAGGCAGAAGTCGCGTGCGTTACTCAGTACTCAGTTTCTGCAGAACGGGCAGCCTCCCACTGCTCAGCGCCATGAGTTCGTCGACTCCAGAACAAGGCGATGGAGTGGTACGACGCGTGGCGGCACGTCCCTCTCGATGACTCTGCTGGGACCGCCTTTTCCTCATCTACTTCCGCGCCTTCGCGAACCTTAGCCCTTTCTTTGTGGTTTACCTGATTGGGGGGCTTTTGTCGTGGGGGCTTTTGACGGGGGGGGGCTTTTGTCGCGGGGGCTTTTGACGGGGGGCTTTTGTCGCGGGGGCTTTTGACGGGGGGGGGGGGCTTTTGTCGCGTAGCCCAATATACATGCTGTGGAATCAGTAGCTAGTGAGTGAATTTTTTTGATGTTTTTAGAGCGGTATCTAAGACATCGATTAACTCGATTTGGGGGAGGTTTAATCTAAGAGCTGACAGCAGCAAGTGCGAATTTGTCACGAGTCACGACCAGCTGGTGGAGCTTTACCAGCGGCCAAACACTGTAATTACTGGTGACGAGACCTTGGAGGGTGGCGAGTTGAAGCTTGTGATGTACAAGACAGTGAAGAAGCTGGCCAAGACTCCATCCAACACGTCTCTCTTGGTTGGAATTTTCACTACCAGTTTCGCAAGGGGTGTCCTTCAGGATGGCCTTGAGAGGTTAGTATTTTTCTACATTGTGACGGATGCATTTCGGTGGCGTTTGCAGAATTCCTCCCGAATGTCTATTGTATGCCGACACTGACAGCCTAATTTTCTATGGACCCGAAGGCCTGGATCTCAGAAAAGAATACGGCCTCAGGGTGGGCTCTCGACTTGGAGAGTGGGAAGAAGAGAAAGAGTCGAGAAAGATCAAGAAATTTGTGTGCACAGGTTAGGTTGTATGTACATACACGCACGCATACGCCAGCTAACAGGAAATGCATTTGAGGTGCCAAGTCGTACAGCTTGTACGTGGACAGTGTAGAAGATGGGAAGAAGGTGACCAAGGTGATTCAAAAGGTCAAGGGCTTCACTTTGACTCCTGACACCGCTCTGACTCCTGAAGCCATGGAGAATCTCGTGACCGGTGGCGACCATGAGGCTTTCGTCCATGCGGAGGACTGGAACCTGTTCAGAAGGGACTTGAAGACCATGCGGATCTTCGTGAAGGACCCTGGCGTGAAGCGACTCAAGGTGACGAGCGGTAACAAGCGACACTTCTTGAGAACACACGTGCACTGTTCTGTTCCTCTAGGGTACAGGCAGACGTAGTAATGCGTCAATCGTCATGCGTTGGAGTACTACTATGCTGTTGGATTGTGCGCGTTTGAATGCCGCGAACATTGTGCACTGAATAGTTGGGCTTGGGACGAAAGAGCGCCGCAAGCACTGCACGTAGAGACGCTTAAGGCCGGTTTATACTTCGTTAGCAGCGAACAGTGGACAAAAGCCAGCTAGCATGTTAGAATCTAGCAGTGTTAGTTTGACCGTGCTCTTTACAGTAATCGATCAAACTACTACAGTAACGATCTAATAGCAAAGTGCTCGCCCGATTTTTTTTGCTAGAAATTTTGCGCGGTGTCGAAGCCTTGTTAAAGTGAGATTTCTCACGAAAAAAGCAAAAACTGAAGTGAGAAATAGTTACATTGGAGCTGCTAAAAAGCGTGGAAAGGTGACAGCGTCGTTGGTACGTTCGTCTTTACGGCAGAACCGCGATATCGACGGCATTTTCTCAAGGCCAACTCCTGTCGATGAAGTATTGGACGCTGAGGTTAATCAAAACTACTATTCGCTGAGGTTATCAAAACTATACTATACTACCCCAAAATTAAATTTTGGGGCTGTGGCGTAGTCCGTAAGGCGTTGGACTCCTGACCGCGAGGTCGGGGGTTCGATTCCTTGCTGGGCAAGGCCACGGCTACCCCCTTGGGCAAGGGGTTTAAACCACTGCTCCGGTTTCGGGCTGTACCGTGGCTTCGGCCAAAAATCAGTGCCAGGTGGGGGCCCACCTTGCCTCGCGGCAGAACAACGCCCACTGTTATGTATGCGGCGCCGCCCTGTGATCTGATGATTCAGTTAACGGCCATTGTGCTGTGTCAGGTGGTTGTCGTGAAAATATAGTTAGTTAGTTACTATCGGATGAGCCGCGACAAGATTGACGAGCTGCTGGACAAAATCCGCTCTCATATTAAAAGCAAGCCGACACTTGAGTCACTGATCACTTCCGAGGAGCGGCTGTAGAGTCGATTACGCTGCGGGTTAATCTTTATTTATTCTTAAATTAATTTATTATGCTGCGAGTAACTGAACTGACTGTTGTATCCGTTTCAGATTTCTCACTTCTGGCGACATGCAGTCGTCCGCGGCGCACAGTCAAGCGTGTCGAAGCCCAGCATGAGCAACATCGTCAAGGAGACTTGTGACGTAATTTTTTTCGACAGTGTCGACTTTTGTCGAGCCCACTCGCACGGCCTCCGACTGGACGGCGCTGGCCCAGGACTTTGAAGACAGATGGGGACAGACAGACAGCCCCCCCAGATGACCACGGAAAAATTACAGTATACATTTCTGGGTGGGTGGGGTGTGTGGGTATGGTCAAACCCAGCACCTGGGGGAGGGAACCCCCCCCCCCCAGTTACAGGTATGAGTGGGGGGGGGAGGTTTGAGGGCCACACAGGTCGTCCAACGAAGTTGTTTGCAGGTCGCAGCCCTACCCGGGAAGGCAATCTGCAACAGTGAGGAGAAGAGAATTTACAACTACAGGCTGTCACGAGCACCGCGCGTCGCTGAGAACGCTTTGGAACTCTCGCCTCCAAGTGGCGGATTTTCCGCAAGCCTCCGCATTTTCCGCAGCCGCAGTGTGGTGTCGAGCATGTAGTTGATGTCGCGTATCACCAATCGCCTGTGCAGCTCACTCTTCAAATCCCGCGTCGGTCGGCCACGTGCAAGCCTCAAAACGGAAATGGGCATAACTACAGTGCTGCAGGCTTGAACATTAGGAAATCATGGCCTTCAGGGGGGGGGGGGCCGGGGGGGTTCCCGACAGTCTTAGGATGGGGGGTGCCAGGGGGGGGGGTGGGGTGTATGCTGCTGCTTCTGACCGCTACTTGGGGGGGGTCGCTACTCCACCCGAAATCGCATTTTACCCATTTTCATGCGTTATATTTCCCCCTGAGGATTGTGTCCACCATGAGGGGGTCCACCATTGTGCAAAAATGGGTTAGATTTTAAAAGAATTTGAATTACAGTGCACACACACACACACACCCAAAAATAATTTCAAAAAAACGCACGTTTGAGCGGCGGAGTTTCCCTCGAGGGACTTCATCATCTCGAAATGCTTCCAAACTAGCTGCTTAGAGGCAGTGGATCCATTCCGCTTCTTTTGTCGATTTTGCCAATCAGGAACGCGTCGCTCAGCGTCTTCCAGTCTCTGCAGTAGTTGGCTGAAATGCGGTCGCCACAGGAAAAAAAGCGGAGAAAAGCAGAAAAGTTTCGAGCTGTACCGGCTCTGGTGCCAAATATCTCCATTTCGGCAAAAAGAACTTCCGATTTCGGCTTCGCGAACTTTGTAGAGAGTGTGGCCCTTGTCCCACAGCATCGGGTTCAGCTGCACTGCTTCAATAAGCTCCTCTTTCCATTCGTCCGTCTGCTTTTGATCCGATATTATAGCTCCTATGAAAAAAAAGGGGAAAAATGCGCGCGCGAACAAACTGCTAGTTCAACTTTTTGAACTTACAAATTACATGCTCCGCGAACACTTTTTTGTTCGCTGGGATTTGTTATCTTGGTGTTCTCTAAAAATAAGTATAAATTGCAATCCGCGAACATGTCTGCAGAGCATGTAATTTTCTAACAAATAACATGAAATAACAGAAGTATAAACCGGCCTTTAGGGTTTAGCTAGTAAACGCGCTGCCGCGTGCTGTTGAGAGGACCCAGTAGAAAATCGATGAATGCATTTTGGGGCAGCGCGCTGGCGTGCCTCTAGTGCACAGCGACGGCCGCGAACGAGTGTGTTTGTAGATTCTTCGGCTTTGAAGTATATGGCAGGGGAGATGTATCCGAAGACCGAGTTACAAATCGCTTCGGGGTGTCACGTGCGTCTCGAGTTGCTTGAGGGGAGGGATCATTTTTAGTCGTGCAAGACCATACAGACCTGACGCGTGGAAAACACGTGTACAGCACCGCACGCCGAGCGTGACCCTTTTACAGCTATAGCTATAGCAATCTTGCAGCAAGTGTAGCGAAGCCAGCGCTACGAGAGCTTGCATCGAGCGCACACAGACACAGCGGGGCGCTTTCTATCCGTTGATGGCTTGCGTCGAGTGAGCGAGCTGAACTATATACGTACGTAGGCAAACGGCTGGGGGACTCGGACTTTTCGGCTTCTGACACGCTTCTCGGGCGGCGGCGCCCCTTTGTTCTGAAAACAGTGGCCTTTTAAAACAGCAGCGTGGTGCTCCATCAAAAAATCGTGAAACCGCGGTGTGCAGAAATGACGTACAAACACACTGGAATGGATGCACACGTGTTCTCATCAACAACTGGGTCTATGGAGACCGACCCCTTGGAGTTGGCCATTGGGTCTATAGGGCCCCCCTCTAGAAGGCGACTGGGTCTATAGGGCCCCCCCTAAAAGAATGGAAGGGGGTTGCACCGAGGGCAGGGGCGCCTATGCTTAAACGTGTCTGGGTCTATAGGGCCCCCGTAAGGGCCCTTGGGTCTATAGGGCCCCCCCTGCTGCTGGTCACGATTCAATTGGGCACTTGCAAAGCGGAAATGGAAGTCAGTGTCACGGCCCCAAATGCACTGAGATTCAGCATACTGGGGCGCGACTACATGCAACTTGTGGGAGGCGCCAGACTGAAGATTGGGGACAACGAAATTCGCCTTGGCAACCTCAACAGTCACTGCCAACATATGTCACATCAGAGAGGACGTTATGATTAGTGATGGCAACCTACCTAGCTAGGTTACCTACCTAGTAGGTTACCTAGCCTTTTTTCGGCCTAGGTAACCTAACCTAACCTACCTAGCGCGAAAATCGAGCTGCGTGTACCTAACCTACCTACCTAGATTTTGCCGTTACCTACTAGGTTACCTACCTAAGCTAAAATTTGTGGAATCGAAAAATGGATTTGTGCAAGCAGAAACATTTTGCAGCTATGGGTGGGCTGGCGTGGCCATTGTTTGCGTTTGCGGCGGTCGGGTTTGATTGCTTGTTGCATTGACGTTGGCAAGAAGATCACTTCTTTGTCCGCTGCGTCTGTGACTAGATATACATAGCCTTGAGTACATTGTAGTCCAATGGACTTCTACAGAAACTAAATCTTTGCGAATGCTCCTCAAGAACACCTACTGAATCAGTAGACTCTCGAGACGCTCAAACTCGACGTGATAGGTTGAACAGTATTATGCAGTCCTAGCGCGGCGCTAAGTCGCGAGCTGCTGCTAGAGGCGCGACTTTCTCGGCGCTGCGTGCCTCGCCCCCAATTAAAATGAGCCAGGCGCGTGTCGGTGTGTTAGTGCGTGCCACTCCCAGCGAACGTGCGTGCCAGCGACAATGCGTGCCAGCAATAGTGCATGTCACCATCTGTGCAAGGTACCGTAAATCCTCCAATAGTGCCCCCGGGGCACTATTATTTCAACCTCTCCTTACCCGGGGGCACTATTGGAGAGGGGGGCACTATTGGAGGGGGGGCTTCTATACTTTCAACCTAAAAATTTTGAATGGTAATGCTAATCTCGCTGTCAAAACTGCTGATTTTTCGGTGATTTTTATAACTTTTTCCACATTTAATGGTTGGTTTACCGTTAATAGTTGCTGAAACGTCTATTATTGGTTAGTAGTACTGTGTATACACGATATAAATGTACCTATCACTTTATTTTTGCCCATAAAAGGCACATGGCATAGCATACCCCTTACCCCCGGGGGCACTATTGGAGGGGGGGCTTCTATACATTCAACCTTGCCGTACCCGGGGGCACTATTGGAGGGGGAGGCACTATTGGAGGGGGGGCTTCTATTGGAGGATTTACGGTACATGTTTTGTGGGTGCGTGCGTACGTGGGTGGGTGCATGTGCAGGCGTTCTGAGTTTCAATGGACTCGTCCCTATGGTGAACATACGCAAGGTGCGTGCCAGTGTCTAAGCAGCAATGCGCGTCAGAGATAGTATTGTACATGCCATCTGTGTTTGTGCGTGTGCGTGCATGCATGCGTGCGCGCGTGCGACTCGTCCGTCCGGTCCGTGCGTGCGTTCGTGTGTGTGCGTGCGTGCGTGCATGCGTTCATGCGTGCGTGCGTGCGTGCGTGCGCTTGGCACTGCAGAAAGGTCGAAGAACATGCATAGGCTATCCTATAAAATGTACCGTATGGTATGTGCATTGCACACATCAAGCAAGAAGTGCACATTTGCATGCACTTAGTAAGCACTGCCTACACTCATTAATTAATTAATAAGATGTGTTTTATTCACTGGATGATAACGGCAAACAGCCAGCCAACTTCAATCAAAGCGCCTGAAATCAGTGTTAAATGTGGGCAAGCTTGACTGTTGCATTTTAAATTTGGTGAACACTTTCAAAGTTTAAAGCTGAGACTCTTAAAACCTCCTCTAACGCTGTCCAGGGTAAAGATAAGTTCAATGCATAATGCTGGCAAGCGCATCTCAGAGGTTTACACTACATGCATGCAATATTGCCTGACACTTGACAGCTTGGAGTTACCTAAGTTACCTACCTATAACCTATGCAATTTGCCCGATTACCTACCTACCTAGCAGAAAGATCTTGCTTACCTAACCTAACCTACCTAAGGCCTTTTTGCGGCAAGTTTTACCTAACCTACCTACCTAAAAATGAAAAACGTCAAAATTGCCATCACTAGTTATGATACGACCACAAACGGCAGAACGGGTGAAGTGTGCCATAAAAGGCGAAAAGCATGCTCAGCTGACTATAGTTGAAGGAGACAAGGCGAATGAAGAGCGATACCACTTTGAAGTATTGCCTGAACTGGTCGAAAATCACCTTCAACCAGAGCTCTTAGTCGAAGTTTGGAATCAAATGAGTACGCCACTTCACTTGCATGCTGGGACGAAAATGGCTGTACTAAGCCACGTCTGTGAAATTAGAACGGGAGACCCCGTTCCAGAAGAAACGACCGACCACAGTCATAGAATATTGCAGAATGCGCAACAAAACTTCGATCCTGACAAATTTGACTTGTCTGACAACGTGTTGACACTGCAGCAGAAGGGCAAAATGCTGGAGCTGCTTTGGCGGAATTCAGACGTGTTCTCTTGGAGTGAAGATGATCTAGGATACACGACAACTCTGCAGCACGACATCAATACCGACGGTGCTCAGCCAATTGCAAAACAACCTTATCGCGCCGGGCATCACGAGCGACTTGAAATCAATCGTCAGACAGAAATGCTTCTCAAGGCGGGGCTCATTCAAGAGTCCTCTTCTGACTGGGCTGCTCCAGTTTTGCTCGTAAAGAAAAAGAACGAAAAATGGCGACTGGTATGTGACTACAGAGGGTTAAACAGTGTCACACGGAAAACAAATATCCGCTGCCAAGGGTGCAGGACTTGATTGATCACCTGAAGGGTGCAAAATACATGTCAAGTACGGATGTAGCATCGGGCTTCTGGCAGATTGAACTGAACCAAGACAGTCGCCCAAAAAGTGCCTTCATAACGCCAGATGGGCTCTATGAATGGAAAAGAATGCCTTTCGGCCTCTGCAATGCGCCCAGCACTTATCAAGCGCTCATGTGAAACGAAGGGGACCCGTGCCCCTCCGCTCTGCTTCCTCTGCTTCCGCCTCCGATGCGCGCGTCTCTGCCTGATCTGCCTCTGTCTACTGGAAGGTCGCAGCGGACGAGAACGTCGGCGGCCGGCGCTCACCGCAGTGAGCCGCCGTTCGTGCGAGTGGACGACCGTTCGGGTGCGGACAGGCGTGTTCAACTGGCCTTTCTTCGGAGCAAAACAACTCAAACGCAACGCAACCCGTCGAGCAAGACTAAACTAATACTGACGAGCGACGAAAACCGACAACTGCCGCGCTCTCGAGTCGCTACCGTACGAAACCGAATAGATTCGAATTTGCGCTTCGACCGAAATTTACCTACAAGTACAACCCAAGTACAATCACCTCACGCGCCTCTTCTTAGATGGCACTCGCTAGAGGCGACCACGCTGCCATCTTCTACTCTAATACTACCTCACGCGCACTCTGGGGGTGGGGATGCAAGGGGGGAGATGCGACGCGGAATGTCTGTCACCGTGGAAGGAAGGTCGGGCGGCGCGTCTTCGTCGGCGTGAAGACGCGTCGACCACGAGCTCGCGAAGCAGTTGTGGCCGCCGACCGTCGTCGTCGGTGGGTCGTTGCCGAAGCCGATCTTGAGTGGGGTCGCGTAGTCGTTCAGCGCTTTCAGTCGAACGCGTGGTCTTGGGGTGCGTCGCCAGACAAGAGCGGCCGTGGGCATGGGCGCGTTCCATCGGTCGGTGTCGGCGCGCTGTACGCTGAAGTGGTCGCCGCGCTCGTCCCAGCCCGTCTTCTTCCGTCGCTGCTGCCAGCCGGAGCGCCACTGTGTGCGTGACGAAGAGCGGTAGCGCCAGCTTCGGCTCGGGCTCCGGCGCCTTGACTCGTGGCCGCGTCGGTCACTGTGACCCCACGGGTCGGGTTGTTGGATCCGACCGCAGTCGGTGCGACCCGCCGGGCCGACTTTCAGTTGCTTGTCGCTACCGGTGCGTCGCAGCGAGTCGACCTGCTCGAACTTTGGCTTGACGGCCATCGCGTGTGCTGTTGTCTTGACCGACTCGTCCTGCGCCGCTGCGACGTCACCGTTCGTGACTGGGTAAGCGTTGTTGCGTCTGTCAGTGTCAGTTGCCGTCGCGTCCACGTCGCCGTCGCCTCTTCTAGGCTGCGTCGGTGCTGGCCGCGGCGCCCACGAGGTCGACGGACCGGACAGCAGCTTGTGGTGCGCGCGCTGGCGAATCCAGCGCTCTCCCGGCTCGGGTCGCTGCTGCACGAAGCCGATCGTCGCGCGTGTGTCGTTGCGTCTGACTTCCGCCGGCGTCTGCGCCGCGTCGCGTCGATTCTTGGCCATGACCGCTTGCGGGCGCGGCGGGCGTTCTTCCAGTTTCATTCTGGCTCTCGTTCCCCGCTCTTTGAACTGCTCCATGACACGCGGCTCTTTCAGTCCCGTCGCAGAGAACGTCCAGCTCCAGTGGTAGTCGCTGTGCTGGAAGCTCACGCGACAGTCGAACGTGGACAGAACGTTGGTGCCGACGACCAGTGGAAGAGCCATGCTGTTCGTCTCGTCAATGAACAGCTCACAGGTGCGCTTCTGGCTGCCAAGCTGGACGTCCAATTTCACTTTTCGACTCAGCTTGACTGGCTGCTGCATAACTGAGTGGAAGTTCGCATCGGTTACCATTTCGATTTGACCGATCATTTGCAGGGCCTTCTCCTTGCCGACGCGCTGGAAGACCGCGTCCAGGTGGTCGGCGCGGATCACTGAGATCACCGATCCTGTGTCGAGCAAGCCAACGAGCGGCACGCCGCCAATCAACAGCGGGATGTGCGGCGCGGGACCTACGAGTCCACCGTCGTCAGTCGCTTTGTCGTCCTGAGCCACTAGTTGCTCAGCGCGCTTTGCAGGTGTGACTGGAGCAGACTGCGTAGCCTGCTCGCCGAAGTCGCCAGCGACTTCGCAACGCACTGCTTCGATGCGGACGGCCTCTCTGCCATCGAACCTGACCGCCGAGCCGGCGTCGTCATGGTCGTCATACCCGCAGGTCGACCTGTTGTCGGGTTGAATCATCGACACACCCTCCGTGCCGTCGTCGTGCTCCTGTTGTTCAGTCGTCTGCAGGGCGTCGTGGTCGCCCTCGTCGGAGTAGTCGTCGTCGTCTGGTCGCCACGACCACTGGAACAGCTGCTGCTGCTGGACGGCTGAAGCCCGACCGCGACTGGCACCTTGCCCACGAGCGCCGCGCGCCCTGGGGTTCGTCGAGTACAAGGGGCAGCGGCTGTCGGTCTGTCTGTGCCCGTCTTGGTAACAGGCGAAGCATGTGTCGATCGCTGGGTCGAATGGTGGAGGCGGCCGTTGCAGCCCTGCGCCGAGTGTGTCAAATCGGCTGCCGTGCACTGCCAATTCCGAGTTCGACATGGGTGCACCGAGAGCATTCTGAGGAACCTCGGCCGTTCCACTGGGCGCGTCGAACTGTTGCCAGCCGCGTCGACTCATGCGGCGGTTGCCACCGCCTTCCAGCCATCCGCGGCCGCGCTGCTCGCGCCTGTCGCTTCCGAAGTCGTTCGACGCCGGTCGCTCCCATGCCGAATTCTTCCAAGAATTCTCGTGAATTCTCTGGTGGTGCTCGTACGTGTGTGCGGCAGTCACGTACGCGTCGAGTGTGACGTCGCTGGCGTGCTTCAGCACGTGACTGCGCATTCGAGGCGGCAACGCCTGCGCGAACTCGTTCCCCATCATGACTTGCATGGGTCGCGTGTGCGATGCGCCTGGCGTCGTGTAGACGTGCACCTTACGGATCTTGTTTGCGAGTTCGGCGATGTTCACGGTCGACGCGTCGTACTGCAGGAAGTGCAGTTCGTGTTGCTTATCGTCAACGCTGACCTTGTCGATGAGCGACATCGCGTGCTGGAAAATCAGCGCTTCTAGCGTGCACGTCACGAACTGGTGCTGCAACTCCCGGAAGTGGATCCTCGTCTCGACGTCGAGGAAGCGGAAGAACTGGTGGATCCACTGCTTCGGGGGCGTGTTCTGGTCTAGCAGCCAGTACTTGAACGAGTCGACGAACGCCGCAAATCCTTCGGGGGTCATGCTCGACGCCTTCGACATGGAGTAGACGTCGGGCTTAGGCGGCTTACTGGCGCACGTGTACCCTTCTTCTGGAAAGAAGCCCATGCTCTCCCTGTACGTGCTCAGATACTGCGTCGTCTCCATCACGAACAGCGCCTCATAGATCTCGTAGTTGCGCTCGGCCTTCGACACCTCCCTGTGGAGCGAGCTCGGGCGCCACACCAAGTTCAAGTAGTTCGACTGATCGCTGTTCGTCTTTGGTATGCCGAGCGGCGTGCACTGTCGAAGCGAACAGATCACTTGCGCGTACGTGTGACCGTGTCTGTTCACGTAGCTGCCGTCGGACATGGCGATCGAGTAGTCGGCCGACTGCGCCGCGGCAGCCGTGACGACGGACGCCTCGATCTCTCGGTAGTGCGCCGAGTGCTTTTCTGGGTCGGCCGGCAACGTCTGCAGTGTCGTTGGGGCAGCGGCTACGACTGGAGCTGGGCTCTGCGTGAACCACGCGCTTGGCGGCGGCGTCCAGTTCGAGTCGACGCAGCCTGTGCTACTGCTACTCTGCCCCATGCGCTGCTGTTGTATCATGGTCAACATCGACTGCTGCGTCGCCAGCATACGCTGCACCTGCTGCTCAAGGTCGGTTGACGGCCCTGCGCTGCCGTATGACGGCGCCGCAGTCTGATTCGGTTGCAGCGAGCCGCGCTCAGTTGTCGACTGCGTCGTGTCCGGTGTCGTCCACTGCACGCGTTTCTGCCGCCCTGCCAGCGTGACTAGCGGTGCTGCCTGCGGCGGCGGCGGCGGCTGCCGGCTGTCATCCTGTTTGGCCGGCCACTGCCGCTGCGGCAAGAATCGCCCAGTCTTCACCCGCCGCTCCCAGTCGGCGAGGGAACGATCTTTCTGCTCTAACTGCTGCTCGGCCTCGCGCAGGCGCTCTTCTAAGTCGGCACAGCGGCTCTCAGCGTTCTCGCGTTCAGTTTCTACCGACTGAACTGTACGCGCTTGGCTCACCAAGCTCGTGCTCGCCGCGGCGAACATGGAGCGCAGCTTCTCGGCTTCTATACTGCGCTGCGTGTCGCTCCGCTTTGCGGTACAATGCGGCTTCGTTTGCGTTGAAGTCGGCCGGCAAGCGCAAGCCGGGGATGTCGACTTCGGCGTCGTCGTCGGCGTCGCTTTCGTCTCCGCTGCCGTCGTCGTCGGCGTCGTCACGCGTGGACTGCTCGTACTGCTGGAGCGCCTCGCGCTCGGTCTGCGACAGCCTAGCAAAGACGACTAACGTGCGCTTCGGTTTTTTCGGGTACTTCGGCTGCGTGTTTTGCTCGTCGGCCCTCGCCTTCGCTGCGTACAGCTGGCACTCGAAGTGGGCTGCGTCTGCGTCGGTTCTGTACCGCAGCATTTTCACTTGTTGTGTAGTCGACCGCTTTGTTGTACCGCTTTGTTGTAGTCGTGCACCACGTCGCGCAGCATGCTCAGCGACAGCAGTGGAAACTTTCCACCCTTATGCGCGACGCGCTCGTCGTAGACGACCTTGGCTACGGTTTCGGCGAACAGCTGGATGTCAGACGGCAAGACAATCAACAGCATCGACTCTTGCTGGCGCGCCAGCAGGCCCTCAAGAACGAATTTGTCCGGAACGACCTTGTCCAGGCGGAGCGCGGTCTCGCCTTCGACGTTCGGACAGCTGCTGACGACGTCATCAGGAAGGACCTCGTACTGCTTCACTAAGCAGTACGCCTGCCGAAAGTAGTCGTTCAGGGTGAACTGGATGCCGTCGACACGGACTGTCGCGTTGCCGATCTCCTCGGAGTCGATGCCGAAGGCCGGCCCGTTCTGCTTTTCACTCGCAGTCGAAGCCATCGCTGTGGCTACGGGCAGCGCCGGAAGCGAGCGAGCTTCTCTGCCCGTCGAACGTGCCGCGTCGACACGGCAGGCGTTGACAGCCTGCGAATATTCGGGCAGCTCCCGATGCGCGACAGCGTCGCGACTTTTACTATACTAGCCGCTTCAACTCAGGACTCCTGCTTGCAAAGTGCTCCAAAGTGGTTCAGTATCAATATTTTCATGTCCTCAGTAGTGTCTCATCATCAATACAATGTGTCATAAAATCATGCTGCGAATGCTCAGTTGAAAAGCAACAATGACGAATCTGTAAAGTGCTGCAGCAAAAGCCAAAGGAAGTCAACCAATGCAACCAATGCACTTCTGCAATACAGGAAAACATTTTACAGTACCTTGTTTGTTGTAACGCTTTATTCTTGCGTCCAGTCATTACATTCGATAGTAAAAATTTGACACTATACCATCTTAGGCAGACACCATAAATCCCATATTTTGTGGCGGCGGGCTAATTGTTTTAATCAGCCCTTCAGAGCCAGCTAATAATAATTGGCTTTTTGGTAATCTGCATGGTTGCTCACATATGTTCATGCATCGTGATCTGCAGGCGCAGTGCTGCAGCTTCCCGATCGGCTTGTGCACGCGCCACCGACTGCTCGGTAGTCTGCTATAAATAATTGCACCACAAAACATTTGAGCGCCGTTGAGAAACTAAATAATACATTTCTTCTGAAGCTCCTTGACCGCTCTGTAGAACTCGTCGAAATTTGTGAACGGCCTCTCTTCCTCTTGGAGCGACTTGCCAAAGCGGCGCTCTCATCCTGCCTGCTTGTGCAAGGCCTTTGGACCTGCTCTAAGCTAGGATCGCTGATTCCATTCCGGCACGCCGTGGGCGGACGTTTTTCGGCAGGCTTGGGCTTGAGTCTTCCTTACGTCGTTTTTTTTTTTGACAAAACACAATCGTTGCGTCCGCATCTGCTGCATCCGAAACCTAAGCGAAGCCTAAGCCTAAGCGAAGCATA
>JASAMY010003003.1:0-26957 GCA_030248085.1 Paralinhomoeus sp. GSCO2_6 | reverse complement strand
GAATCACGCAAAGTGCTTGTTCGACGCGTTCAATTCGATGTTCTCTGGCACGTTCTGCGGCTTTTAGTTTTCGTAATCGACAAAACTGCGGTGGATGACTTCCATGCTGGAGTCTTTGACATCGTTGCCGATCGGCTCCACTCTGACGCCCCCGAGGCATCTGATTTTCCTCTGTAAAAACGCACGCACGTACCTACGCACGCACGCACGCACGCACGCAAGCACGCACGCACGCACGCACGCACGCACGCACGCACGCACGCACGCACGCACGCACGCACGCACGCACGCACGCACGCACGAACGCACGAACGCGCGCGCGCGCGCGCACGCACGCACGCACGCACGCACGCACGAACGCGCGCACGCACGCACGCACGCACGCACGCACGCACGCACGCGCGCACGCATGCGCGCGCACGCGCGCACGCACGCACGCTGGCACGCAGGCCACCTGTGAAGGAACTGTTCGAGGACAGCGTTGAAGGCCCTGCGGTTCTTGGGCTTGCGAAAGCCATGACCTCCGTCAGGGAAGAGGGACGTAGTCAACAGGAATGGTGTTCCTTGTCAGAGCAGCCACCATCTGGTCTCAAGTGCAGGTCAGATTGGAATGCTGGACAGCTGCGCATTCTTACAGCAGAAGGGAAACTGGTGTGTAAGTCAAGATCACAAATGACAAAGCATTCATTTGCCATACGCATTTGAGAGCTCACTCACTCATTCTCATTCACTCACTCACTCACTCACTCACACAGTAGTAGCAAATTGCGATCGAGGATGCATACTATACGAGTTGGCCTACCGGATTCGTTCCTCTTGACCCTGCGGTCATTGGCACCATGGGCGATTAGCAGAGGCTTCTTGATATTTGTGGCATTAAAGAGTGGTGAGATTCTTTTCAGCAAATCCCGTCCTGAACTACTGTACTTCTACTATGCAGTGTACGACCTTGCAATGCAGTGTACGTGTACACTGCAGGTACATACCGTTAAACTGATGACAAGCCCCCCCCCCACTCTGTGACAAGACTGTGACACATCAGCCCACGATTTATTAAATTATTACTGCAAAGTGTTTGTTGATCCAAACCTACAAAGTGGGGAGGCCAACAAGGAACTCTCCAACTAGAGCTCGAAGTGATAATACAGAATCGAAAAGTAAGTCGTGTTTTGTGATGTTTAGTAGGGTGCACGCACCTTGCTGCGTGTCGTCGTCGCACCGATCATCTGCACCCACTTGCTCCTGCGGGGGTCCTCCAGTCGGGCGGCAGAGTGTTCATAAAGGTTCGCAGATTCGAACAGCCCACGACGTCGACGCCGCAAGCGAACAGATGGGGCGTCTTGGTCATGCCCACTGAGCAACCGTACTTGACGACGTGCGTCCGTGCGTGCGTGCGTGCGTGCGTGCGTGCGTGCGTGCGTGCGTGCGTGCGTGCGCGCGGGTGCGTGCGTGCGTGCGGCGTGCGGAGATGTGCGGTGCTCGCATCAGCGGCCACCCCTACCCAAGGCGGCGTAGCCCCCATAGCTTTCACCGTAAATTGCTATTTTGGTGGGTTCTGCGATATTGTTGTCAATGGCGAATTGGACGGCGTCCTCTAAGTCATCCTGCATCCTGCGGCCCCACTGGCCGTGACCGGCAGCCGTCCACTTCCAGCCGTAGTGAATGGAACTCCGATAGTTGCACTAAATGCAGCGCAGCTGTTTGCCGCACTGCGCTATCGTTAAGCTTAAAGCTGCACGCTTGCAGTGTAAACAAGCGTGTAAACAAGCAACAACAACATTGCACAATATTCTTGGTTCCCAGCCCAAACGAACTTCAAAGGTTTCACCCAAGTGATGCTTTATGTATATGTAAAGAAACCTGCCTAAACGATGCAGCTCTCTATAAAAACCTATTTTTCAGAATAATTCGCATCAGCTCCGTTAGTCCGTTCACAGCGCTTGCTACCTCGCGTGCGTGCGAAAAGCAAAATGTGCTTTCTACAGTTCACCTCGAGCGTCGCCCAGCCGCGGTTGGCGAAGTGGTGCGGGTTTTGGGAGAAAGCGGTGTTGGTTGCGTGCTTTGGTCCCCCGTGGACCTTGAGAATCATTGGCACGGGTTGTGGTGGAGGTATGGTGTCTGGAGGACAGGTCTAAACGAGAAAAATTCACGCACGCACGCACGCACGCACGCACGCACGCACGCACGCACGCACGCACGCACGCACGCACGCACGCACGCACGCACGCACGCACGCACGCACGCACGCACGCACGCACGCACGCACGCACGCACGCACGCACGCACGCACGCACGCACGCACGCACGCACGCACGCACGCACGCACGCACGCACGAGCACGAAACCTCTCTTTACCAGCGTATAACTCACGCTCTGGGGAAGAGTGAGAAAGCACTGCATCAAGTGGTCATCTCTTGTGCGGACTTCGAGACTGATTTTGGGCGAGTAAAACTTGAAATCGAGCATCTTTTTGTTGTGCGCAAACAGTTTCGTGGCAATTTTGGTCACTCTGTCGTAGAGGTAGTAAACTGGAGGCAACTTTGAGCCGCTCCAAATAACAACCAACTTGTTGAAATCTGAAGGTGTAATCATCGCTCAACAGAGCTCCACTCGCTCCCATCGATCATTCATGTTTTGAACCCTCCACGATAACCGATAATTACTGATGGTCAAACTCATTGCACTTTGATTTTCGCTATGCTTTTCCATCACAGCGGCGTCATTAAACGAATTCGACAATACGAGCCAACCCCGCAGTTCATCACGAGTTCCGTGTCGTTCTAGCAACGCGTTCTAGCAACGTCGCCATCTATGTACCAACGTCCCGTTCTAGCAACGTTTCATTCTAGCAACGTCTCCTTCAACCAACTTCTGCCACCTGTGGCACGTCCAGGCCAAGGTTCCGCTTTCGCCTCCAAGGAGTGGGAGGATCACGATCGATCAAACGATCGGAGGATCGCCTCGATCCACGTGCAGCCTGGACTGCCTATCCACCCTCGGCGGAGAAGGAGGGCAGAGGCACATACCCGGGGGATGCTTGAAATTTTTGAGAAGCAATGCACGCACGTACATTACTATCTACCGTATATGCTAGTTATGAATATGTGCCTAGAACACGCGCGCCCATTACAAAATGGAAATGTGAAACGTGTGGAATGCCCCCACCCCTTTGGTGGGGGCATTCCACATTCACTGAACTCATTCACTGAACATTCACTGAACATTGGCATTACCTGCGGAAGTGCTCTCTATCACGAAGTAGCCATTGGTGCCGAGACTGGACAAGATCGTCAGGTCGGTTGCCATCGACTCGTCTAGCGGGAAGTACTCTCGCTGTCTGTAGTTGATGTTGAGCCAAACCGGTCTGTTTGTCTTCGGGTGGAAACCGGTATGGAACTCCTTCCGGCCTCTCCCCTCGTAGATGACGTGTCTTTGCTCGAGCATCCGGTCAATGGGAGACAGGACGAGCACGCCTATGTATGTATGTATGTACCGTAGATCATCCAATAGTGCCCCCTCTCTAATAGTGCCCCAGGTATGGCAAGGTTGAAATTATAGTGCCCCGGAGGGCATTATTCAACTTTTTATGGTACGTATGTAAAAGAGACGTGAACGCGCCTTTTTCGCCACGCGCGTCAGCGCGGCGAGTTCATATGTCGACGACAAATTTCGTAAAGGTCTGTCTGGCTGCGCGTTACCGACCGGTTCTCTTTACGGCTTGACGGATCGGCCAAATCTTTTTGGAGCATTTTTTTTACCAAGCTGCAGTTACACTTTTTATCAGAGTTACTGTAAAAATAAAATAAAAATAAAGTGACTACTTCTGTATCTGGGAGCAAAATTTCTGAGCAAATCTGTAAAAACGCATGGATAAATCCGGAGTGCGAGCAAAGCGTTGTATGCTCGAGCTTGCACTGGAATGGTCAACTATAGCACTACACTGTAACAAACGGCAGGAGAAGGGACAATTTGCCGACAGGCAATAACACCTAATTACCGTAAACCCGTATAGTTACCCCCCCCCCCCCATAGAAATACACCGTCCTAAAACCCCTTTGAGTTTATTAGCCCCCCTATAATTACACCCCCCCCCCCCCCCCAAATGGTCCACCATCCTAAAGACTAAATTTTAAATTTTCTGTGTCTGGACTCTGGGTGTATGTATGGTCGAGTATGCGTATGTATGTACGTACATACATGTACAGGGTGTATCAGAACTATATGCACCCCCCCCCCCGGGGGAAATCGTGGTGGGACGGATTTGGCTGAAATTTAACATAGATGTGGGCCCCACACAAATACATGACCAAATTAAATTTCATAAAAAACGAACAACCGAGCGTCGAGATATGAGCAATCATCCAAGGTACAGCGACAAATCTTGTCAGTTTGCGTAAAAAACATTACTGCGTGTTTTATGGCAACAATTTCTCGTGGAATGATAAAGAATTGTTTTAAGCGAGTGTCGAGGGCCATGTCGCGCTTACGAAAGGTCAACGACACTGACCAAGGGCGTCTCATCGATAAAGCGGCTGCAGTCACTTTCCGAATGGCGCGCGATGCAGGGTGCACAGTTCATCACCAGAAAATGGGTGGCGCACAGAAGCTGAAGCGATCGGAACGATGGGTCACCGAGCACTGGAACGGAGAACTGGCTGACTTGGCCATCACTGACCGATCCGACGTCGGCCGACCACTGCTGGTTCGCCAAGAAACGGGTGAAGTGGTGACAGCAAGTCGAAACCGCAAACTGACAAGATTTGTCACTGTACCTTGGAGGATTGCTCATACATATCTCGACGCTTGGTTGTTCGTTTTTTATGAAATTTAATTTGGTCGTGTATTTTTGTTGGTCCTACATCTATGTTAAATTTCAGCTAAATCTGTCCAGAGTTGGGCACGTTTTTTTACATCGTTTTTTAACAATAAAAACACGTTATTTTGTTAAAAAACGTCGTCGCCTGTTTCTTAAATTTTAAAAAACGATCGTAGTCGTAATCGTAACGTAAATTGCGTCGCAGTCGTAAGAAACTTGCTGATGAGCCGCGCCACTGTATTACATCAAATAAAGCGAGCCACTTTAGCACGCAAGCCTAAGGTGTCTACTGTTTGAGCAGTGACTGTACTGTACTGTACACACACAGACGCCTTCCCACACACGCCCGCACGCATATGTGAGGAGCCCACCTGTCTGTTTGTGCTTACTGCAGTGCTTGCACAGCTCTACTCCACTCAGCCTTCCTTATGTACCGATTTCGAAGCTTTGGGCACTTCGCTGATGACTTACCATGATGTATGGTACTTGTACACACGTATTAAAAAAAAAACAAAAGAAACAGTTTTTTCTAAATAAAACCGTTTTTAACAAAAAAAAAACGCTGGGCCATGGTGAAAACGTTTTTTTTTCCCAACTCTAGTTTAGCTACACCCTGTATGTGCATGTGAGACTGTGTGAGAGTGTGTTAGAGTGTGCCAACGTGTGTGCGCAGCGGCTTTTTCCCTTAAAAATCGCCTCCACGCGCCTTTAAACCCACAAAACTTTCCACACAGCGACACTTTCAGTTTATAAGCCCCCCCCTATAAGTAGCCCCCACCTACAATTATACGCCCTCCTAGAGCCCGAACAAAACAATTAGCCCTCGGGAGCTAATTATAGTGTTTACGGTATGTACATACAGTGTAATTGTCCATTAAATTACTCCGTATGCACTTTAATACCTTTGTCATTTTGAGATGCGTCCGTCCAGTAGACATTGTCACCCGTCTCGTCGATGTGATGAATGGCCGTCACAGTCGCTTGCTCATACGAGACGTTCAGGATTAGCGTGTGCGCCTCCGTGGAAGTGTTCTGGGACTATCGAATTTTGGAAATTGTTGAATTTGCACCAAAGTAACGAATTTTATTGCAAATAGCATTTACCAGAAAAACGCACCAATTTGTAGTACTCCTGGCCGGCGTTGGCGTTTGTGTGGACGCCAATGCGCAAGTTCAACTCCAAGTCGAAATAGAAACGGGAAAAGAGATCGTTCTTGAACACCATTTGATATTCTCCAGTTTGCAGATTTAGCTTGTACACGTCCATGTAGCTAGGCAAACGGATAAAAAGAGTAAACGAGGCGATGCACAAGCGCGCTCGCGGACGCAGTCACTCACGCACGCACGCACGCATGCACGCACGCGTCCAAAGCACGCACGCACGTACGCGTCCAATGGACGCGCGCATCCAACCCATGCACGCACGCACGCACGCGCCAACGCAGGCACGCACGCACGCGCGCACGCGCGCACGCGCTCACGCACGCACGCGCTTACGCACGCACGCACGAACGCGCCAACGCCCGCACGCACGCACGAACGCCTCCAACGTTCTCCCTACTTTCTATTTCTGGCGTTGGACACGATCATCACCAAATGCGGGTGCCTGTGCGACATGCCGGCGACCCAGGTCCTGACGCGCGTCTTGTTGACCGACGTCATCTGGTGCGGCTCCGGCCGTTCGGCCGACGACGACACGTTCAACTTGAAGATCTAGAGACCGGACGCTGTCCATTTGTTTGCGCGCGCTATTTTGGTGCGCCTCAGCGCACTTGGTAGTTCTCGTCGCCGTCCGTGTCCTTCGCGAGCAGCAAGACGCCGGGAAGATGCGTCCAACCCGCAACTGCGAAAATTGAGCGAGTATCGAAAATTGCGAAGAGACAGTGGTAAAAAAAGCGAACGGTGTAGGTAGTAAGACCTGGACGGCGCCTCCGTTATCCCCTGGGAAAACTCTGGGGGGGGAGGTGGAAAATAGTGGGGAGTAAACCCCTCCGTCCACAGTTACAGGTATGGGGCCAAATAGTGCCAATTCATTTGGGGTTGGCGAAGTTCCGTTGCAAATCGCGTATGCCGTGTACCGCGTGCTCGCTAACGCGAGCTCACCCATATGCCCTTCTTTCGTGTTGAAGGTGACGGGTCGGGCTGCGCCGATGCCACCCATTAGCAGCTGGGAGTGGCTGATTACCCACACGTTCATGACGCCCTCGTATAGCGCTTGAAATGCTACCATTTGCCCGTCGGGGCTGACTTGCACGCCCCTCTTGTCGGGGTTCCCGTAAATCGTCTGCCTGTTTTCGTTGTTAACAAATAACATATAATTTATAAAAATAAAAATTAATAACATCAGAATATTAAAAACTGAGGCGAAACTCGAAAAAATGTTGAAAAATGTTCCTCGCCTGGGCAACAGCGGCAGTTGCTGCTGCGCACAGATATTACAGAGGACCGTCGTGGCAAAATTTGCCAAATGCGCAGGCAGCGCCATGATTTCGCCTCCCACTTTTTTCACTTCACTGAATGGATAGGGATATGCAATGCGGCTCGTTCGACCCGCGACCGCTAGACCTCCACTCAGATGTGAATCGCATTTGTCAACAGCCGCTGAAAAATTCCCATAGTCGGCAACAAGCTCGCTTAAAGAACACTTGATTTGAATTGGTTGCTGTTATGCAAAATGTCTGAGATTCGCGCAATCTGCTGTATACAGTAGCTACACATTGCTAACACGGTTGACACTTGGACATGCTATTTTGCTCGTGTTTCGGTAACGCGGCACGCAATGAAAAAAATATTTTAAGCAGTAAAAAGTCGTTAAAGTGCACTTCAAAAGGTCTTACTAACCCTACTTCGCTGCTATTTACGCTCCACCACCTGCGGCAATGATTTGACGTTCCGAACGGTCTCTGAAAACAATTAATAAAAAAAACTTGATTTCTCTAATTAAAAAAGTAAGAAACTTTCATCTAGTGGCTAATACTCGCGCCTCTGTCAAGTGTTCGCTGCAAAGAACGTCCGACCAAAAAAAACTCGTCCACGAATACAATCGTCGTAAGAGAGAAATTTCGGCGCGAATTTCAAAAAGTAAAAATCAAATGCCCTCCTAAATCGCCAGAGAACAAATACACGTGTATATGGGGTCGGGTCGGGTATCTCACCACATATGTACCTACATCTTTGTGTACACATATACCGTATCAAAGTGCCTACGTGACTACGCTAGGAGGAGTTGACCGCTGTGTCTTGATCGGCGTCTCGAATAAGCGCCCCACGCGCTACAGTACCCACTCAAATTACCATCCGGGCGCTTATTAGAGCGTCGTCACTCGGCTGCAAAAGAAAAGCGTCCGCTGGAATTGTCCGTCTTGTCAACTTGCAAAATGTTGTTTTTTTATTAAATTTATTTAATTCCTGCAAAATCTCGCAAGTCAGTGCATAAAGCGCATGAGAGCGCGCAGGAAGTAGAGCAGCTCGGCCTGGAAGCGACCCTCGAGCACCAGCAGAATTACGTGCACCTGCAATTGAAATCGAATTTTTTTTTTAATTGTAATGAAATTAAAGTAAATGTATTTAGAAAGACCCATGATAGCAACGTGGGCGTCGCAAATTTTTAGCTTTGGCAGGCGTGGGGGGAGGGGTGATTCTCGATGAAAACAAATGGAAGAATTGAGAATCATAAATAAGTGTAATAGGGTTTTGCATCTGGGGGAAGGAGGTCACAGCACCTACTGTGGAGGTGGGGGGGGGCAAAATCAGCACTCATTGGTCAATTTCATAGTCAAAATACACTCTAAGGCAACAGTATAGGCACATTGTGTGCAAATACACCGCCTGCGAATAATTCAATATGGCCAGGAGCGTAGGAGAGCGTTCCCAATCAACTTCTCTCTGTGTATGCGTGCGTGCGTGTGCGAGAGCTGCGCGTTTGCGTGTGTTGCAGGTGTGTGCCTGCCGCCTGGACTAACTACTCAAGTGAAAACCATAACGCCATGGCCACGCCACGCCAAGCCACCATTGGAGGCATACCTGTAACGGGGGGGGGGGGGGTGGGTGGGTTTCCCTCCCCCAGGTGCTGGGTTTGGACCGTTGTTGTTGGATTAGGGGCAACGCTAGGAGGCTGTGCGCCTCCTCGCCAACGACTTTCTCTCGCCCTATCCCTCTCTGCTAACCAGACTGAGCCTCAGACCACTTTGGAAGCGTGTCCTCATCCTCAGGATGCGACTGTTTTACAAACTGTTCTACTCCCCCCTGTACACTGGTCTCTTCCCTCGCAACACCGCCAGAAGGTCCAACAGACGCAGTGTACATAACAAGCAAGTCGAATTCCCAATGACCAAGGCCAGCACTAGTTCCGCTTTTCTCTACTCAACAAGTAAACTCTGGAACGCACTGCCCGACTCAGTTGTAAATAGCAGTCTCGTCGCCTACACTAAATACGTGTCGTCCGATGAATTCCTCGATTCCATCGCCACACACGCCACTCATATTCGGTAAACGCTCTCACCCTCGGTGCTCTCACCCCCTCAGTCCTCTGTCTGCCCGTGTGAACGTGTCGTCGGTTTTCTATTTGTAAATTGTGTACCTTACTTGTGATGGACGTCCCCGTGTACTTGTACTCGGTTTACGGCTCTGCGTCTGCAGACTGTGTCGGCCAGTTCATCAATAAAAACTTTGAACTTGAACTTTGAACTTGAATATAGCCCATATAGCACGGGTTTGACCCTACCCATACCCCGCAGCCAGCTCCTCCCAGAAATTCTAAAGGTGCCAATTTTAGGTTTTACAGTGCCTTTTTGACTACAAATCGATCAAAAAGTGCCTATTTTCCCTCTGCAGACCCCCCTCCTCCAGTTTTTCACCCCTTCTCGTCACAGGGAGTGCTCAAGCCCCCCCGGTTTAATTCCCGGTTACAGGCACGATTGGAGGGCCAGGGATAGAAGGGTATACCTTCTCTGAGAGCAGGAATTCCTGCATGACGGCCGCTCGCATTGGCTCGGTGGCGTCGTGGGGCGAGCAGGCGAGCGTCTTGATGAACGCCTTCGTCGGCCGCGACACCAGCTCGTTCACCTCCGCATAGTCGTAGTCGTCGTGTCGAATCCCTAAACTGGCTAGCAGCTAGCGAGCGCCTCGGCGTATCTGTCGAAACTGGCCAGCAAGAGCCCCTTGAGGAACGAGCAACGAACTTGTAATTTTAAGAGAAAAACGCGCCTACGTATTTGCATAGGATTTGGTTCGGAGCAAAGATTGACTACTCAGTACTCACACGCCATTTTGGTGTGAAAAACTGACTCTAGCCTCTGATCGGTCCAGACCACCCTCCGTGAAAATAAACCAATTGCCACCCCTCCCCCTCCCCACTCAGCTAAACGTTACGACCTCAACCACTGGCGGATCCAGAAAAAAATACCGATCCATTTTCGATGATTAACGAATATAAACGGCGCCGCTGGCGGAAATTTTGCTGTTTTCGACCACCTACAAGCAATTTTATGCTGAAAACTAGGCCCACTAGGCGTGTTTCTTCTCCCACCGCCTATCCCTTTCCCCCTTTTGCCCCCCTAGATTTCCAATTTCATTTCGGGAGGGGGAATTCCCCCTTTCCCCCACCCCTGGATCCGCCAGTGACCTCAACGTGTGCTTGAAAGGGGCTGATTCCAAAAACGATTTGATATATACCGTAACTGCTTAAATAGTGCCCCAGGAGAGAGGAATATGCGGTGTGGGGTACTAATGCAGGACTGCCAAAGACTAGGCATCACAACCCCCATGGGGGGACGTTGGAATCAAACGCAAATAACACCCAGTTAAGTTGCAATCAAAACGAAACGTGCATGCAAATTCCTACCGTATAGCGACTGAATGTAGTTCCACACGGCGATTCGATACTTTGAGGTGTCGACGTTTGTGTGACCGCCCATTCTAAAAACAAAAAAAAAACAGACAGACACTGTAAAATGTGAAAAGCAGAATTTGAAATTCAATGACTGGTTTGCAAATCTAAAAGTATGCGCGTTGTCACAGTCGATTCCATGCATCAAAGTCCAGTTCGTGCCTGTGCGTGCGTGCGTGCGTGCGTGTGTGCCTGTCGGTGCGTGCGTGCGTGCGTGCGAGGCACCCCCACAGCTAGTGTACGAGTAACAAAAAAATCAAATTAAAAAAAAAATCAAAAAAGGGCACGCACGTCTTGTAGGTGAGCTGTCGTATGAGACCGAATTTCTTGTCGAGCAGGCCGCTCAGCTGCGCATAGAGTTCGCTCATGATACCGTAACCCTGCTCCTCCCACGACCAGTCCTGCAGTTACAAGCAACATGCAAATTCGCCGTGCGTGTGTGTGTGCGTGTGTGTGTCGCCATGTGCGTGTGCGTGTTTTTCGAACACCACCAACACTTTGAATACCAAACCTGTCTCGACCACCCCCCCCCCCCCCGGCAGTGGCGGGTCCAGCGTGGGGGGAAAGGGGGGAAATCCCCCCCTCCCAAAATCCAAAATCTAGGGGAAAGGGCTGGGCCATGGGAGAAGAAACGTGCCTAGTGAACCGACTTCTTCGCTTACATTTATGCGTGTAGGTGGTCGAAAATCGCAAAATTTGTGCCTGCGGCGCCGATGTTATATGTTACTTGTCGATAATGGACCGATTGGGTGACCAAAACAGCACCGAAATGGCCCAGCATCTCTTTTCCCGACGTCCCGATGGGGCTGTGGCGTAGTCCGTAAGGCGTTGGACTCCTGACCGCGAGGTCCGGGGTTCGATTCCTTTGCTGGGTGAAAACCACGGCAACCCCCTTGGGCAAGGGGTTTAAACCACAGCTCCGGTTTCTGGCCATACCGTGGCTTCGGCCAAAAATCAGTGCCAGGTGGGGGCCCACCTTGCCTCGCGGCAGAACAACGCCCACTGTTATGTATACGGCGCCGCCCTGTGATCTGATGATTCAGTTAACGGCCATTGTGCTGTGTCAGGTGGTCGTCGTGAAAAATAAAAAAAAAGTCATTGCTAGTGGAATCTTGACAACGCACATGGATTTTGTAGGTGGGCGCGCCCGCGGGTTCCAGCCGCTTGGCGAAGTCCACGTAGGCGAAGTCCATTTTTTCCGAGAAGGAAATTTGCATACTCGACGATACGGTATTGGGGAAATTCGAATTCTCTGCGCCAATTTCGGTCGACGACTTTGTCGGGTGTGCGTCGGTGACATCCGTACAGTCGGCGGCGGCGCCGGGCGGGGGCGACAGCAGCGACGGACGGACTGAAAAGCGAACGCGCAAACTGGTGGAAGCACGCACGTACGGGCACGCACGCACACGAATGCCCCAACCATACACGTAACCCGGTTCTAGATTTGTGGGGGAGGGGTGTCGGAGTATTACGGGGGGGGGGGTGTAAAAAGAAAAATTGGCACCTTTTTGGACAACAATGAGTCAAAATAGGGTATCAAGAGCGTTATTTAGCCGTTGTAGGGCTAAGAATTATACACTAACCTACACAATTGTATACGGGTTGAACAAAATTCGAACAATTCTGGGGGGGGGTAAAGTCGTCGACTGGTGCGGGGGAGCAAAAACACACACCCAACTGACGGACGCACACCCGGACGCAGGCACGTTGACTCACTGGCGGCCGCCTCAGCGCTGATGTCGTGGAACCTGCGGGCGCGGTCCTCCTCGCTGCTGCAGTCGCAGCGGTTCTGGGCGCTCAGCTCGCGCATGCGGGCCATCAGCACGCGAATGTCGTCGCTCTCGCCCTCCTCCACGCAGGGCGACGACACTGGAGCTTCCGGTTGGCCAGAGGGTGAGGATGACGTCACTTCCGGTCCCCTGCCGCCGCCCCGAAATTGACCGGACGACGGCAACGGCAGCGACTTGGAGGGAGAGGAGGGTGGGGCGGAGACCTGAAGAACACGGTCCATGGCGTGCGTGCCAGCCAAAACTCCAAAAAAAAACACGCAATAAATACGGCACCCAGCACCTGAGTCGGCGACTTCCTGGCACCGTTGGTGGACGCGGCTCCGTTGGGCACGTCCTTGCCTAGGCGGCGTCCTTGCGCGGGCGCGCCTGAATCCGCGAATGCACGTCAGAGTGCGTGCGTGCGCGCGTGCGTGCGTGCGTGCGTGCGTGCCCGCCAACCATTGGTCAGTGACGACGATGACGATGACGACTGTCCCACGGGCACCACCCCGCAGCCCTCGACGAGGGAGCACAGGCCGTGCGTGTAGGCCAGCAGCGTTGCGGCTTGGGTGAGCTCGCTCAACGACCAGTTCTCCTTGCCCACGCCTCTGCACAGCGCCTAAAGCCGATGGTTTAGTGCGTAGGGTGACGGACTCACACGCGCGAGATCGGGGGTTCGACACCCAGGACGGGAAAATGTCTTGTTTCAGCTACGATGCTGATTACAGGACTGCAAACGACTAGCTGACACACTAGCTTACCATGTTCTTGTACAAAACCATTGCTACAGTAATTGCAGCTGAACAACGATGAGGGTGTCGGCCTCACACGCGCGAGCTCGGGGGTTCGAGACTATCCGTCAAAAACTTTTTTTTCGCTTTTGCTCTTCGCACCTCTATGTGGACGGTCTTCAGTTCCCAAGGCTGATGGGCCAGAATTCGGTTGATCTCGTCCAAAATGACAATCTTGGAAGGGGCACCTTTTAATCCAATCTCTAGCACTGAAGGGTCACCGCCTAATCTTTGAAACTCCGCACGGTGCAGTTCCGTCAAGAAGCGACACTGGTGTCGACTCGCTGCCTGGAAAGATAGGTAATTGCTGCGACTTTACTAGCATTGAGAATCAGTCAAATGCAAATGAGAGAGGCCCCATTGATTGCTTACACAAAATCGGCGCGCAAATTCATGCATAAATGAATGTATGCATAAAACATGCTCGAATTCAATCCTTTCTCCGACCCGCTACCTCAGTAAAAATTTCAACACCACACATGCCTACAGTCCGTATAGCATAAGCAAGCAACCCCCCCCCCTCAGTGAAGCTGAGTGTGTTTTTTTCACTGCAACTAAAGTACACCACATATCGATCGACCCTCTCATTTTTGACCCCCAGCCCCCCATCTTCAGAGGCTCATCTGTCAGATTGGAAAAACAAGTTCTTCAAACTATACTCCTACTGTGTGCGTGCGTGCGTGTGCGTGTGTGTGGGCCCAACCCAGTAACCCTCCCGTTGCCATACCGTAGCTCGTCTTCGACCGACAGCCGGACAATCGAACGGACGCACGCACAGGCGGGCAGACGAACACACCACTGAGTCAGAGCGAGGGAGATAGGCGCCTAGAGAAATGGCCGTCTAGTTCCACGCTTATAGGAAAGGAAGGCGACTCCGCAAAAAAAGACAGGATAGATAGACGACGTCAATCAATAGGACACGTCTGTTCTGTCTGCCTGCCTACCGAGTGTGCGTGCGTGCGTGCGCGTTCGTGCGTGAGTCATGCCGTCATGTCATTCCCAGACTGGTTCCCACGACAGCCAGTCAACTGCGGCGCAAGGGAAAAAAACCAACCAAACGAACTGGCGGCACAAAAGTTGTCCAACAAAATTAAAAAAAAGGTTCAACAGACCACTCTATCCCATGTGTGACAATTATCCCCCCCCCGTGATCACATTTCGTGCGACATAGGGTGTAGATTCGGTCTGAAGCTAGCGGATTTCGAGTGGATGGGGTGGGGGAGGTCGAAATGAACTATTTCGCACCAAAATAACGTGCAAACGGGCACTTTTGGTCCAAAATGGGTCAAAACAAGGTCTGAATAGCACTTTCAGGAGTTTTTGGGTCACGTTACACTGAAAATAAGTCAAAACAAGCATCTTTACCTATTTTTTCATTGTTGAGAAAGGGTTTCACGCAAATTATCTGGGATGGCGTTGGTCGGGGGTCGCACCCGCAAAAAAGGGGGACGGCAATGCCAATAGCCAGTGCCCCCCCCCCACCATAGACCCCTTGAGCCCACCTATACCGGGCACACCACACCTCAGCACAGCAATGCGACAAAATAAACCAACATTCTCATAGTCATTGAAATCCTACTATGACTAATCAAATTAAAAGAAAATAAAACTCGATACCATCAACGCGATGAGATGTCGGTCAGCGGGTGGCAGGGGGCCATCGCCGGAATGCAGCAGTTCAATGGTCTCTTTGAAGACTTTTGCGTAGGCGGGGTGGAGGGCCACCCAATCTAGAAGAGGTCGCCACTCGCTGCTCTCACTTCCCTCCTCATCTTGCTGTTGTTCCATTTTTCGCTATTTTCTCTATTAAAAAATAGAGAATTTTCGGAGGCGATTGAGACCCTAAAATTAAAGAAAAATGAGAAAATTAATTCAAAAAAAAGAATCGGCGCGCAAGACCTTCGAATTAAGTTTTAAAAAATTGCCATGAAGCGCTAAAATAATAAGCCTGATTGACTTATGATGATTCCAGAGCGCTATAATCAAGACATTTATATCACGAATAAGCTCTAGTTACTTAGCACACGAATTACTGACTGACTTTGACTTCGGACTGAATAGCCCGCAACTGTAAAGCAGCTTGCAAAACCGCACTACTATTGCGTCAGCATTCAGCAATAACTACACGAAACCCGTACCTAGATTCTGCAAAAGTACCTTGAAGAAAATTGCAGCAAAGCGAAAAAAGGCACCTTAGGTTCAGATTTTTACTTATCGGCGTGTCTGTAGCACGAAGCTAAAAAGCACTTTTGGAACATTGGACGCTGGCGGAGCTAACGCTAGCACAAATGAGCTGCTTGCTGCTGCTTATCTTCGACCGCTCGCTTGCTTGCCGCCCCAGCTAGCTAGGCACCACCAAGCACACACGCCAGCAATCAGCTGTTCCACGCTTTATATGCAAATCTCAAGGGATTCGCTCGAGTACAGTACACCGCGCAAAATGTCCGTGTAGGAAACGGGACTACAAATGCGGGTAAAGCCTATACGTATTCATAAAGGTCTCCACAAATACCTAATTCGCAGTGGCGTCGCCAAATGCACCGTTTATTTCGAACGTTGGATTGCACACAACAGTTTACACGCCGCGCGTGGCGCGGAATACATGTCGCAACAAGATCACCCGCTAAATCACCAAAAAAAAACACGATAAAACAATTCTCTCGGTTGGTACATTTGCACAGACATATTTGTGGTGAAGTCTTCGCTCATTCTTTTTTTTTCCATTCCCGTCTTCTGCCTCAGCCGTCTTTTGATTTCACCAGCGTAAGAAGCCCAATCACCAGAAGAATTGCCGTCAAAATGATCACGATGAAAGCGCAGTTCATCGCCAGCCAAGTCACATTGCGGAATAGCTCGGCGGCGCTAGTCCCCTCGGGTGCCTTCTGGGGCAGTGCTGAAATGGATCGTGCAGTGTGTTGCTCATAGGATGGAGGAGGGCAGCGTATGGCCTAGTGGTAGAGAATCGGCCTCTTGTGCGCCTGGTTCTGGGTTCGATACTTGATGGGCGCGCTAGATCGAGGACTTCACTTTCGATGGATTTGCTCGTGCTGTCGCTGCCCTAGATTACAGATGGCGATCTTCTGAATGTCTTTGGCAAATTACGTGGCTCTAGACGGGAAGGCGTCGTGGAGATGGGTATGCTATTGTACATATAGGGCAGGCGTCCTTCGAGCGCTGCCCCTAATCCAACATCAACAACAGCAGCAACGTTCATGAATTTACACGCACGCACCCGTGATCGATTGCAGCTCTACCGAAATCGAGTCTCTCTGCTTCTGGGCCACCAACTCTTCCTCGCTGACACGTCTCTCGACCATTTCACGGACTTATTTTTTTCTTCTTCTCGCGATAATTTATTCTCCGGGTACAAACTCCGACGCGCGCGTTCCTTGTGCGTGTGTCTGTGCGTCGTCACAGCGCCAGTGCCACCAGTGCCGGCCGAGCAACCCGTTCGAACGGCCGCATGACTCACGCACGCGCGTACACGCACGCACGGACGCGTTGTAACAATCCAAAATGGCCGCGCAGCCGATCAGGGAGCGCCACTCACAGGCCGCCTGAACGGAAACTGGTGACATCTGCTGTTTTACTCAAATTGGGCAACGTTCTCAGGTCGATTGGAAGTCCAGCTTGATAGAACGGTGTATGGTAGATGTCGGGAATTAAAAAAATGCGTCTAAATACCGTAGCTACTTTTTGAAAAAAATTACATAGAATAGAACATAGAACCTACATACAGTAGAACCGAGTCATATCAAAAGCACGCACAGTCGTTCGGTGACCATATGAAATCGGCTTCATCGGTGCTGAGTCGCACATTGCCACCAGTAATTCCATCTGCAGGCGTAACGGGAAAGGGGCAACGCGACCCCCAAATCGTGAGTGGAGGACCCCGGCTCCGGGGCCAGTCAGTAGACTCGACACCAGCGCATTCATAGACCACATCCATCTCGCGCACAGCGAAAGTTTGCAGCTTCTCGGCGGCAGCGACGAAGTCACGATAGGACACGACGTCCTCGCTGCTTCTAGTCTCAGCGGCATAATAGCCGACTAGCAGATGTTGCAGGTTCGGGGCGGCACGAATCATGGCGGTGGGAAAGGGACAGCGTGACGACCCCTCTGCCATGCTCGCTTCGAGAACGCGTAGGTTCAGCCGGGTCAGCGCCCGCAGAAGACCAGGGCCGAACCGCTGCTCGTCGTCGGCGCCCCAGATCACGAGTTCGAGGCACTCCAAGCGACCGGCGATTGCGTCACAGTCAACGAGCTCCACAGACCACGTTCAGTCTCGCCGCAGAGATGGACGAGACTGGGCCAGTTCGAGTCAACCGACAGAGACGGGCCGCCATAGAGCTCGTCGTGACCGAGCTGCAGACATTCAACGCCCGGAAGTTCCCTGTGAAACGTCGCGTCCACCTCGGGAGAGAGGAAACCATGGTCGGAGGAAACCAGCAGATGCTGAAGTGCCACGCTAAAGAAACCTTTTTTACATCCATTTGGTAGAAGGACGTCCGATTGGGCACACGTGATGGGAGTGGGGTATTTGGTGGGTACGCCCAATTACCACAAACCCCTGTCGGACCATATTCCGAATGACTTTCGCAAAGTTTCGCCCGCTGCGCTGCAATTGTGCACTTATTGCCTTAATTTTGGCTTAAAACCACCTATACACCTTTTCAGGTCAGCCCATATGTGTCATTTCAGGTCACGGGGGGGGGGGGGAGTTGTAGGGGGAGGGGGTTCTATTCACACGCTATTTTGGTGTACAATTTTGTCAACTGCCACTTTGAAGTGTGGGCCCCCTGTACATAAGGAAACTTGAAGCAGGGGGGGGGGGGGGGCAGTGGTGACGCTTGAGGAGGGCAATTGACCCCCAATTTTCGGACAGCTCACCCCAACAGTTGTATACGATTTTAAACCTCTGAGGGACTGCTTTTTCTCAATGGACGCTGTATTAATGACTGTAGGGACTGCTACGTCTCGATTGAACAAATATTCGACCTCGAAATCTTAGTGACAAAATTTTGCCCGTCAAGAACGACAACTATATCCATTCTCCTTTTAGTAGTAGAAGAATCTATCTTCATTTAAAACTGAAAAATCACAACCTCTTCAGGGCGTCGCACACAAATGGCGAAAGGTTGACAGCGAGCCGTTGTGATGGTTTGTCGTAGCCAAGCAACTAAATTCAATGGAAACGATTTTGTAAAAAAATAGCAGGGTCCACTGACGCAACCACAGGGTAGATGTCCAGAATGGACGCCAAAAAAATGGTAAAAATACGCACTTCTGGTCAGAAAAGGCCAAAATTGGGTCTATGTTAGACACTAGCGCATTATTTGGCTGTTTTAAGGCTATAACACTGAAAAGTACTAGAAAAACTCATTTACTCACCTCTATCGTGTTAGACAGGTTGACACAACCTCAATGAAATTCTGAGGGGGGGATGGGAGGCTCAGTGGGGGATATAGGGGGTAGGGGCGCGCTGGGGTTGTAGTCCATTCTCGAACCTTGAGCCTAAGAGTACGCAGGCTCGCGATGGCCCCCAACTGATTCGACGCGAACTGCCGACGGCACTTCTGCAGGAATCCTCTCAATTCGTCCCCTCACGCGCAAAGCGCAGACGCTCGGAATGCGCCTCGTTGTCACAAGTTCGATTTTCTGCAGTCGTGCACTACGCCCTGAGATGCGCCGCGTGCGGTACGGTGCGCCTCGCACACCAACCACTAGTTCCTCGGCCTGGTCCCACAGCTGGACATTCATTTCGCAGGCGTCGACGAGCCAGCGAGGGCAACCCTTGGCCTGACGTGACCTAATTATTTGAGCGTCACCTAATCCGTCACACCACGTTTGACCCTACCGTACACAATGAATCGTTCAATGAACGTCCAGATGATCTGAAGCGTGCCAAACGTTCACAAGGTGATGGGAGGGTGTTGGTAATGAACAGTCACCACACTTTGTGGTGACTTGTCTTGGTTGGTGACTTGGTTTGTGTCACCAGCTCACCACACTTTTGGCCAACACTTTGTTTCTGGGCCAGTCAACAATGCCTCGCGTGCGCATGCCACGCAACCGCCCTCGGTTGAATCCTTTGCAACCCCCACAACCGAATCCCAACAACGGCGGCTTACGCCAACTGCCCAACGGCCCGAATATTTGTACCGAGCCAAGCGTCTACACTTTCTGCGAGCGCACCTCCAGAGAGGGCCGCGGAGTACGTCAAGGAGCTGGGCTTGCCTCGCCACGTCTACATTAGCGCCCCCCCCCCCCGATGACCCTGCGGGCCGTCCTTTTTGCAAACGAGTACTGGGCTCGTTGGGTACCGGGGTTCGGTCGCGCTCAAGGATGCTCAAGGAAATCTGGGTTACCACACCGTCAACCACACCGACAACTACGTGGATCCCAACGACGCAACGATCAATACGCAGCGATCAATTCATACGCGAAATCTAAAAGTAGTTGAAGTCCGTTCAGAAACAGTTAAACTAGTATAATTATTTTGTAGACAAGCAAACCGCTCGGTTTTCATTATAGATGTGCTACAAATAGCTTACTGTATCAGCGTTGGCAGTGTGGCCCCAAATACAATTCGGTGACGTCTGGCCAAGTCCGAAAATAATTAGGTCACGTCAGGCCAAGGGTTGCCCCAGCGAGTGTCGGTTGGAAAGAGGTGAAAGGCGAAGAACGACGCGGTCAGTCGCAAAATAGCGATTTCTGGCAGGGACATGGTCGCCACGACCTCTTCCAGCACCCTTCCGGGAAGACGCTCCATTGGGCAGTTACGTTTGGTTGCGTATCGTGAGTTGTGTGGAAGTTTTACTATTTAGTAGCGGTCAGGACTGGGAGGGGGTAATGGAGGCACAGGCACATGGCGGCAAATGGAGGCATCGGCAGAGCCAAAGGTGGGGGGGGGGGGGGTTGGAGGCAGTGGTGTTTTAGCTGGAAATTATGTGCCACAGTCCTAAATGTGCCACACCCTTCAACGCACTTATACAAGCATCTTTCATTCATTTTGACTGAAAACTATGCACCGCAGCAAACATTTCGGTTTTTCAACGCACTTACAGGATTTTTTTACCAAAATGGAGCGCTCAAGACCGGACGAACGGCCTAAACTGTGCATAAACTAGTCGTGCTTGGGAGGGGCCTCCCTGGCTATGCCACTGGGGGGGGGGGTGTAATGGAGGCAGGACGCACCGACAGCAGCTGCTATTGCTCCTTTCCACTTTTTTCACGGATTCAGTTCTGAAAGGTCAATTGTACAACGGTGCGCTGACCACACAAGACTACATTTGATGACCAACAAAAGCGACCAACGCCGAGTGCTCATACTGGATGCTCCTGCCTGATGTGTAGCGCACACGTGGTCAGAGCAAGTTATAGGCATGGTACTACATGTGCGCGTTTGCTCTGTTGCCCATCTTGCATAAACATTTCATCTTCACCATCACTACGTCACGCGACCAGCAACATACCTGTAACTGGGTCTGGCAGCGTGGGGGGGGGGGGGGTAGCTGGCCGATTTTGGGGAGAGGGGGGTCTCCGGAGCAAAAAGTGGGGGGGGGGGGGGTAGCCATTGTTTGAGTTATAATGGTACTTTTGGTCTTAAATGGGTATAAAAAGGGTGTAAACAGTGTTATTTAGCTGTTTTATGGTCATATAACACTGAAAGCACTGAAAAACACCAACAGTTACTCACCTTTATCGTTTTACACATGATGAAAATCCTTTGGGAAAATTCTGGGGGGGGGGGGGGGGGGGGGAGTTGGGGGGTGGTTGAAAAACTAGTGGGGGGCTCCAAAGCCCCCCCCCCAACCACCCCCCCAGTTACAGGTATGACCAGCAATTCTAGATAGTTCAACAGCCTCCTCTCTATTCGTACTGTCTTTTGGCTAGAATGGAACTACTGACACGACAGCACGCGCCATCACTCAGTGACCAAATCAGTTCGGCTTCATCCTCGACGAGTCGCACGTTGCCTCCGGTGATTCCATCCTGAGGCGTAATGAAAAAGTGGCAACGCGACCTTAAAATGGTCAGTGGACCTCGCGTCTCTGGCCAGTCCGTGTGCTCGACGACGTTCAAACCGTCACACATACGCTGCACACAAATCTGGACCACGGCAAGCGTCTGCAGATTCTCGGCGGCATCGACGAAGTCGCGATAGGAGAAGACGGCGCCCGTGAAGCCTCTACTCGTAATGTTCAGAGTCTGGACTCGCAGATGGCGCAGGTTTGGCGCGCGCGACCCGAATAAAGGCGACCGGGAACTGGCATTCCACTCCCGTCCACTCACATCGCACCGTCTCAAGAACGCGCAGGTTCAGGCAGGTCAGCGTTCGCAGACAGCCGGGGCGGAAGCGCAGGTCGTCATCGTGGTCCCAATTCCAGAGTCGGAGGTGTTCCAACCAACCGACAAACGATCTCGTCGGACTCATCGAATAGCTTTATTTAGCTGTTTTATGGTAAAAAAACACTGAAAAAGACGAAAAATACACTACTTTTTACAGTTGCAGACAAGTTGGAAAACTTTAGAAAAATTCTGGGGCGGGGGAGGGTTGGGGGGCCGGGGAGGGGTAAAATTCCGAGTGGGTGGGTGGCAACCCTCCAGAGGTGTAACTGGCCATCGAAGCTGAGGGGGGGGGGGGGGGGGTTAATGTTAGATTTTTAAAAATTCGCTGGGGGTGACCTGCCCGGCCAAATTTTTTACAATTTAACTTTTTACAGCCCAAAAAATGACCAAGAAAATGATTCGTGAATGCTGAAAACACAGCGCCGCAGGCAAAAATTTGTGAATTTGTGGACAAAAACGCGCTTCAGTGACTCTAAAATTGGTCAGTTGGAGCAAAAAAACAGCGCCGCAGGCAAAATTTGGTGATTTTTTGGCCGAAAACGCGCCGAAAAGGCTCCAAAATGTCTGTATGTGCGTCAAATACAGCGCCGCAGGCGAAATTTTTGACATTTGTACAATAAATGATGCTCACAGGCCTGAAAAACACCTTGGGAAGTATGAGAAACACAATTAAGCCATAGGGGTAACCTGCAGTCAGTGCAGGATTGACTAAAGCTGGGCGGCGGTGGTCCTACTATTCGTGCAGGATTGACCGAAGCTGAGGGGGGGGGGTGGTGAACCCTACCTACACCCTACCCAGTTACACCTTTGCAACCCTCCCCCCCCCCCAGTTACATGTATGTCCCCACCTCCCAACCTGCCCTATAAAAAGGAGCAGCGCAGCACAGAATGGCACGTAACAGTGCTCGGGTAATTGGCGGTAGTGCTCCAACACAGTCTGATAGCCAGCTGCCAACTCCAAGTTTTATACTGGTGGGTTAACTGCTCCGTACGCGCCGTAGAGTAATTGGTGTATATTGGTAGGCGTTAACTAAAACACACGACCACCACGACCACCACGACCACCACGACCACTGCGTATTTATAATTGTTTCATACTGTAGTGCTGTTGTTTAACTTTTTTAAATTTTAATGGCGCAGTTTAATTTGTTTCTCGATAAAGTGCTGTTTCTTGTGTGGCACAGACTATGTAGGCACCGTTAAATGCATTATTACTGGCTTACCTACTGCAAAATTTACTAATAGATCGAGTGGAGCGCGTCAATTTCATTTTTATTGAGGAGGGGAGGGGTATTGCAACTCGCAATATGGTAGGGAAGGGAGGACCGCGTGTCCCACGCGTATGTAGACACTGAATCAGTGTCTATTGAATTTACAGGGGTGTCTACATACCCTGAATTTACAGGCGCACGCGCGTCTGCATTGGCTTCTTGTCGACTGCTCCTCACAACGATCATCACCAGTCACCAACATCATCGGAAAGCATCACGCGACAAACGAGACTCCGTTAATGGGGGCAACAAACGAGATTCACTCAACGAGATTCCAGTCCAGCCTAAGCAAATTGCAACAATTGCTAGATTCCAAACTGAGATTTAAAGTGAAGGCGGTGTTTCTCTCGAGTCAAGGCACTGGCAGCGTCCGAGAACCGCACCATCTTGCGCCCAAAGCACGGTGCATAGCGCCTCACGATGCAACTAAATGATGACACGATTTCCCTCATATCTCACTTTGTTTTTCTGATTACATTTGTAAATCGCCTCATTTGTTTCATTAGCCGGTATGACAAAAATGCCCAAAGCAACCTGGAGTGCAAGTGAAGGGCGCAGTCCTCCTTGGCCTTCGTCCAATGCTGCTGACCATCGGGCGTCTTGTAGGGATGTCGCTCTTTGTGGACGACAATCAAGTAGAACGGGGCGACGTCGTTCCACGAGATGCGGCCCTAAAAGGACCGAATCAAGCATGAAGCCAATTCATTCGGACTGTAACCTCGCACACCTCGCAGCCCCAGCATTTCTTGTCACCGTTTCTGGGGACTTTCTTTCGGCAAAAGAACTGCTCGAGACTTTCGACAGTGAAGGGCTCGTCGACGTCCATGTGCCGGTGCAGAGCAGGGGCAGTGGGCCAGTCAGGGATCCTTCGCAAGTCTTCCGCCGATGGCGCCGTCAGACCGCAACCGCAGAGGCACTCGAAGGCTACGTCGCTCGCACCAAACAGGAATGGAGATGGCATGGTCTGTCCCACTGGCGTTGGCAGCGTGTTCGACGGACCTCCGAATTTGCGCGTTGGGCCCTTTTCCCAGCATCTAAATAACGGGAAAAGGGCTATGTGCAATCCGTTGTGACACCTGAAGGCTGCAGTGGCTTGAGCCAGTCGGCGACGCTGCTAGACTTCGCCTCCTCGACGGCGTTGAAGAGGAAGGGCTGCAGGGCGCCCTGCGAGTCGGCGACGGCCAGGGAGTGCGCACAGAAGTAGCGCCGTCTCGCGTCGCCAACGCCTTTGCCCCGGCCCTGGCAGGCGCCTGACTAACGTCTTCTCCACTGCCAACCGTAGCCTGATACAGAGTCTTGCCAACTTCCGACCAGAGGTTGTCAAAAACTTGCCAAACACAACGCCGCGCACTCCGTCCGCGCGGCGAGCATCCAGCCGCTTCGCTGGAGGGCTACGGAGCACAGAGTTTTCATCATTCGCGGCGTTTACTTCATTCCCTTCCGACATTCTCGAGACAAAAGCCGCACAATAACTGAAAAGGATAAAACTCCAAAATCTCCTTTCAGCGTGCGTTTAAAAATGCGCGTTTACCGTTTCTGGCATTTTGGTCGTGGTGGTCGTGGTGGTCGTGGTGGTCGTGTGTTTTAGTTAACGCCTATTGGTATTGGTTCATACTGTGTTTGCCAAAAATTGTCGTTTTGAAGCGTGCCCGCGGTCGCGGAGGTAAATATTGTTGAATCTCATCCGATGGCAGAATCTCAGAAAGTGAAAAGTTTTTTTTTGTGACATTTGCGCGAATGAGGATCTCTAATCTCTAATCGACGGGCGTTACATAAAACACACGACCAACACGACCACCACGACCAACACAAGCCTAAGCCGAAACCTAAGCCTAAGCCTAAGAATAAGCCTAAGCCTGAGCAAAAGCCTGTCTAAACAAAAGCCTAAGCCTAAGCCTAAGCAAAAGCCTAAACCTAAGCCTAAAGTTTTGGTCGTGGTGGTCGTGTTGGTCGTGTGTTTTAGTTTACGCCAATCGACGCGCGGGATGCATACGCTCAATATCTAAACGCGGGCTCAGGGAGACGCATAAGACGCATAGCTGAGTGGACTGAAAGATACCGCACCACTTCTACTAACAACCCGTACAGCCTTCGTTGTCGTCCCTGAAAAGGACATAAGTTTTGCTTATTGAAACAGGCTTAGGCCCTGGCTGTATGATGGCTTGCCGCGGCTTCTAATAAAACTGGTGAGTCGAGCAAGCGGAGCACCTCTCTGTCCTGTCCGCTGCGTTTAGACATCAGCTCTGCGAGCATAGTACGCCTTACATGCATTGGCATGCATCTATTATTAATTGGTTAGCTAGACCATTTCCTGCAGAATGGAGCGTCTTCCCCGCAAGGTCCAGGAAGAGGTGGTGTCAAACTTGTCGCTGCGAGAGATCGCGACGTTGCGACTGACCGCGGCGTTCTTCGCCTTTCACCTCTTCCCAACCGACACTTCATGGCTCGTCGACGCTTGTGAAATGACTGTCAAGCTGGCTGGACATAACTCAGAGTTGGTCAGTGTGAGACGCGCGCACACAGGCGAACGCGCTGCGAATGACACGGTGAATGGCGCTGCAGACAATTGAACTTGTGACGGCGAAATGCAGGCGAAGCTGCTGCACTCTGTTCATTACGGAAGTGCCTTGTGTCGAATTGGAAGGATTCCTGCAGAAGTGCCGTCGACAGTTTGCGTCGAATCAACTAGGGGCCATCGCGCACTTGAATACTCTCAGACTCGAGGTTGTTCAATTGTTCGACTTCGAACTGATGTTGCATTAGGGTTGTGTGTGCAGTGTCTGTATTTCTGAATCTCGTTTCCATTGAATTTAGTTCATGGAATACAACGACCGAACAGCAAAGCTCTCTGTCAACCTCTCGCCATTTCTGTGCGACGCCCTGAACAGGTTACGTTTTCAGTTTTGAATGTGTGTAGAATGTAGCCTTCTACCGAACATATGTAAAAGGGAACGTTCAGTGCTGGGCTTCGTCGTCTGGTGGTTGCCTGTGACTGCGATCACTTTATCCCCAAAGATTTAAACGCGCTTTTGCGCAGAGGACTGCCGAGCGTCGAATGTCTGCAGCTCGGTCACGACCTCGGTCCCAACAGTCCGCTGTCCAATGACTCGAGCTGGCCGCGTCTCGTCCATCTCGGTTCCGATACTGAACGCGGCCTGCACGAGCTCGTTGACTCGGACGAGATCGCTGGTCGGTTGGAGCGCATCCGAGTCGACTCCTGGGACGCGAACGATCACCAGCGCTTCGGCTCCGGTTGTCTCCGGGCGCTGACCTGCCTGAACCTACTCTTTCTACACGAAATGATCGGAGAGGAGCCGTCGCGCTGCCAGTTTCCCGTCGGCGTCATACGTGCCGCCCCAAACCTGCGCCATCTGCGAGTCGAACAGGTCAGCATTATGACTGTCCGCAGCGCGGAGGTGATGTTCTCCTATCGGGACTTGGTTGCTGCCGCCGAGAAACTGCGAACGCTCGCCGTGGGCGCGATGATGTTTTACTATGAGTGTGCTGGCGTCGAGCACACCGACTGGCCGGAGACGCGAGGTCCACTGACGATGTTGAGGTCGCGTTGTCGCTTGCCCATTACGCCTCAGGATGGAATCACTGGAGGCAACGTGCGACTCGTCGACGATGAAGCTGAACTGATATGGTCTAAGAGTGATGGCGCGTGCTGCAGGTTCTAGAGACATGAAAACAGAGGAGGCTGCTGAATTGAGCCGCACAACCGCGCTATGTTGTGTGAGGTTGAGTTGGATACACAGATATTACAGGTTGGATACCGCAGCGCCAAAGCACGCACGTGTAGTGTAGTACGCGCAAGCACGCACGCAGCAGCGCACACCTGAAACCAGGTCTGGCTTTTTTATGGGGGGGGGGGGGGGGTGGTCAGGGGTTGATACAAAATGGTTCTTCTGAGTCAGGACAGGGCCCACCGGACCATACATATAACGGGGTGGGGACGATTACTGAACCTCTTTATGTCCCGTTTTGACCTGTAATTTTGGGCCCAAGGTACCTATTAAACTGTATTTTCGGTCATTTTTTGTTGCTACTGCTGGCATCCCACTCCCTTCA
>JASAMY010000485.1:0-26972 GCA_030248085.1 Paralinhomoeus sp. GSCO2_6 | reverse complement strand
TTCCTATAGAAAGTAGCGTCAAATGTAAAAATTACTTGGGACAACTTACCTGTCAGAAACATGACGGAGTCGGATTTAATCAAGAAGCAGCTCGTGAAAAACTCTCTGACGCTATGGCAATTTCTTCCTTAATTATGTTTTTGGTTTTCGTGATCAACTTGGTGCTCATTTTTCCCTTGTTCTAGACCGTAAAGTGGTGACACCAATTAAACAAATGTCAGAGAGCATGAATGATATTGCCGCTGGCGGTGGGGATTTGACACTCGCGGTGGTAGAGCAAGGCAATGATGAAGTAACAGACTTGTTCAGCCATTCAATAAGTTGGTCAACTATTTCAAAGTATTATCATTAATACTGCAGAAACTACAGAACAGCTAACTAGAAATGGGCATGCTATTGCCGCCAGACTACAAAATGAATCGCCAATATGCTATTGCGGTAGGGAAACTCACTGCCCCTTGTTGGCACCTGAAATCCATGCGCGCGTGGGTGCATATTTTGTTCATATCAATACGAAAAAACACTGTATTTAGGAAAAATTTGCAGGCAGCTGCAAAAAAGGGGAATATGTGACTTCCGTAGACAGAAGTTGAGCTTGAAAAGAAAAATGATATTCGCGCATTGCTGAAGTTCACTTTAAAAAAGATTGTATAAGAGCATACAATGGTATGAACAATCAATTTGCTTGTCACATATTCGGCGTTTTAAGCGTGAGCTATTTTGGCATATTTCATTTCAGACAACAGTCATTCTAGCGACATCGCTGTTGCCCAGCTAAAAGTGACACACACCACTGCCCTAGGCATGGTAGAACTAAAAACCACAAGTGCAACTGGATTCTTGGTGTGGTGTGGTATGTACTCCAATGCTGCTGATTACGGATTTTCGAAGGATCGGTAAATGATAAGTTTTGGTATGGTCATGTAGATTGTGTTTGTAGAACAGCTCCTTATACCTGAAGTGCCTGTTGTGTATACTCTCCATCCATTAACACAACAAATTTATGCTACTGTAATACAAAAATCAGTTATCCCGATTCCAGACTGCACGTATGTTTGCAGAACGGAACAATTTGTAGGTATCGTAATTCGAACTGTGGTAGAGTCAAAATATTCTATTCATTGGATCGTGATTTTCAACTTACAAAATATTTTGGTGTCTATGTATGTTACGTGCGTGTGTGCGGGTGCACGCGCGCGTGAGTGCGTGTGTAGGTAGGTATGCGCTTTTCCTGGTATGCTAAGTGCCACTGTATTCTGTCATCATGTAGCGAACGCTAAAAACGCCGAATATGTGACAAGCAAATTGCTTGTTCATACCATTGTATGCTCTTATACAATCGTTTTTTCAAAGTGGACTCCACATCAACTGCAACGCTGTTATACAATCGTTTTTCAAAGTGGACTCCACTGCAATGCTCTTATACAATCTTTTTTCAAAGTGGACTTCAGCAATGCGCGAATATCATTTTTCTTTTCAAGCTCAACTTCTGTCTACGGAAGTCACATATTCCCCTTTTTTGCAGCTGACTGCAAATTTTTCCTTAATATACATGTACAAATACACCTTGTAGCATCGATCTTCCATAAAGTCTCAAACCCACACTCTAAAGGTAGAGCAGACAAACTGCCGGACGAATATATTTTACCTAGACTAGGTAACCAGAGATGAATGCGTCGACCATTGCTGTTGGCTGCTTGGTGGTTTTGCTCGTTCACGTTCAAGCGAAAGCGTCTCTAAAGCCGTGCTGGTGAGGAGGACGCGTATGTTTTTTTTTCACGTCTCAAATCGACACAGGCGCCTACATATTACGTATGCCTCGGGCCAATATTGTGATCAAAGTTGGGGAATCATCGCAGCAATTTTCCTACTAGGATCAAATAAATAAATCTCATAAATATCATAGTAAAATAAAGATAAAATAGATAAAGTACTACCAAAATTCGAAAATTTTTACTTTTTCTGTTGGTTGCATTTACCGTGGCACACAAGAAGTAGCGCATTTCCTGGTATTGTGAACGTATACTGCGCAAAAAATGGTCAAGCGTCATGCTTATGCAAATTGTTGTCATCTCAGCTATTGTAGTTTGCAAGCAGTGGCGCAGTCAGGATTTGGTTTTGGGAGGGGGTACATATTTTCAACTTTTTACCAGGGTCCCCCCCCCCTGTTGCGCCGCAGGCAAAAATTTTGAGATTTTGGGCTACTTTTGAGCAATTTTAACCTAGTTTGGGTTACTTTCGAGCATTTTGAACCTATTTTGGGCTACTTTCGAGAAATTTTAACCTATTTTGGGCCACTTTCGAGCAATTTTAGCCTATTTTGAGCTACTTTCGAGCATTTTTAACCTTACCAGTGAGCTTAAATGCTGTATCTCTATCTCTCTCTTCTTTTGTCCGGGCATTTTTGCAACAGAGGTGGCCCTGTTGAAAAATATTTCTTCGGACCGATTCCGGGGAGGGGCATACCCCCCCCCCCCTACCCCCTCTCTTGGCTACGCCACTGTTTGCAAGGCATATCCGCACCCATCAGATGCGATCTGTTGACATACGAAAGGTGTCAGAAAGGCATTATGTACGCTCATTAGGAAGGCCAATGGAGGCGCGGAGTAGGTCTGTATGTCCGCCCTGTACGGCTTGGAGTCTCCAACTCTGATTTTCGGGTCGCCCCTCTGCCTGGACAATGGAAAGGAGCGACAGAACATCAAAGGCGAAGCCTGCTCCTGTCAGACTATGCAGCACTCCCTTGTTTCCGTTTGACAACAATCACAAGAAGACTGCGTGCGTGCGTGCGTGCGTTAAGCCCGATTTACAGCCGCCGGATAGTCCGCCGGACTATCCGCCGGACCCGCTCGCGGACCCGGTCTTTCGATTTACAGCCGCCGGATAGTCCGCCGGACTAGTGCGTCGCCGTCTCTAAGGCGCGCGCGGGAGCGCGCGCGTTTTTTGAATCTGGCGGAAACGCCTTCCGAGTAGATATTTCGCAAGTTTTGGTACTTGGAAGTTTCTGAAAGCGCACTTGGAAGTTTCTGACAGCGCACTTGGAAGTTTCTTGCCGCTGCTGCCGGGCGGGAGAGCAAGAATTGAACGTAATTTTTGTTCTTCTTTCATAATTGTGCTTTCGCTGAGCTTGTTTGCTGAAATAAAACTCTTGGGGGCGTTTTGCAAAAGAGGGTGTCGACGCGCTTCTAAAAAAAGACCGCGGATAGTGGCAGCTGTAAACGCGCCTTTGACCGACGGACTCCGTGTCCGAGACCGGGGCCGGGTCCGGTCCGTCCGGGTCCGGGTCCGAAGCGGCTTAAATCGGCCTTAGTGAGTAGGCAAAGGCGAAGTGTGTTCTTAATTCAGACTCCCTCGGGAACTTTTGCCGACAAAGACCCCGAAGCGCTTCTCGAAGTCGACTGCAATGGCAGAGTCACCTACACGTACCAACAGTGACATGACAACTGATTCATAAGGAATGATGCAATGGAAAGGTTGCGGAAAGCGAAATTGTAACTGTGTGATGTGTGCGCTGTTTCGTTCACTTTTCGTTTTGGTCTTTAGGAAGTTGATGGAACTGTTCAGTCTGACGTTGGCAACCTGTGAATGATCATACAGTGTTTCCTTAATTATCAATATGGGAATAACATTCTGGGTAAGATACCGAGTAGCGTTGATCATTCACAAAACTTAATCAATTAATTAAACTTAATGAAATAACATTCACAAAACTCAAAACACAAAACTGATCGAGGCACGTCGATTATACATATAAATACCTTCTCCAATGTCCTTTCTACTCACTACTACACTGTACAAGTGCTCCCGGTTTTCGAAAAATCGCATCACTTTAATGGACAAATCGTAGCCCTTGCCCATTCTTCTCACTCAGAAAGACTACGACTGCGACTGAGACGCCTGCCCATCTTTCTCCTCAGTCGGTTTCGCGGATGCGAGGAGTGGCAGTTGGGACGCAATTTTGGGGAGAAACTCCGAGCCGGCCTTGACCCCCTCCAGCCAGGAATCGTCGTTTCCATTCTCCACAAACTGAGCACACACCTCCTTGGCACGCTTGCGGAGATGAGACTTGATGGCGTATTTCAAAATGCTCGCCTCGCATCTGCACGACAATGCTCTGCGCGTGTAAATACCGTAAATCCTCCAATAGAAGCCCCCTCCAATAGTGCCCCGGGTACGGCAAGGTTGAAAGTATAGAGCCCACTTCCACCTCCATTAGTGTACCCAGGGGTAAGGGGTATGTTGTGCCATGTGCCTTTTATGGGCAAAAATAAAGTGGTAGGTACATTAATATCGTGTATACAGGGTGTATCAAAACAATATGCACCCCCCCTAGGGAAATACTGGTTGGACGGATTTAGCTGAAATTTAACATACAGGGTGGGCCACCGTAAACTTCGGACGTTTGATCGCTAATTTCTCAAGCGTTCCTGCATGGATTGTGTTGAAATTGTGAGCACTTATGCAGAGAGGTCTAACTTAGATCCACGACAAGTTTCAGTTCATTCCACCCTCCCAATCATCTGTTATGGCCTACTGTAGAGAACGAGTCAATTTTCAAAGTGCCAACCATGACTATCAACACTCTTGGCGCATAGCTACAGATCGGCGAATCTTGGAGTTCAGCGTCAATGTGTTCAAACGCGCTCTCAATGGCTTCTTTGAACTGTTCAACAGAATTTTGCGACTGGGCATTTACGATATCTTTCACGTTGCACCAAGTGGAGAAGTCGACAGGACTGAGATCTGGCGATCTAGGACTAGGAGGCCATTCAATCGGTCCCTTTTGGCTAACTCAACGGTTGGGAAAGGCCTGATCCAGCCAGCTGCTGACGTTCTGTGCCTAAGAACCTTCTGTAACCGTTATGTAGCTAAGTGGTGCGCCAAGAGTGTTGATAGTGACGGTGGCACGTTAAAAATTGACTTATTCTCTATGGTAGGCCATATAAAATGATTGGGTTGGTCGAATAAACTGAAATTTGTCATGGGCCTAAGTTGGATCTCTCAGCATGAGTGCTCAAAATTTCAACAAAATCCATGCAGGAAGGCTTGAGAAATTAGCGATCAAACGTCCGAAGTTTACGGTGGCCCACCCTGTAGATATAGGCCCAACAAAAATACATGAAAAAATTACATTTTGACTTGCTGTCACTACTTCACCCGTTTCTTGGCAAATCAGCAGTGGTCGGCCGACGTCGGGTCGGTCAGTGATGGCCACGTCATGCAGCTCTCTGTCCCAGTGATCGGTGGCCCATCGTTCCGGACGCTTCAGCTTCTGAGCCACCCATTTTCAAGTGATGAACTGTGCACATGCGTCGCGTGCCGTTCGGAAAGTCACTGCAGCCGCTTCATTGACGAGACGCACTTGGGCAGTGTCGTCGACCTTTCGTCGTAAGCGCGACATGGCCCTCGACACTCGTTTAAAACAGTTGTTTACCATTCAACGAGAAACTATTGCCACGAAACACGCAGTAATGTTTTTACAGCAAAACTTTACTGTACCTTAGAAGATTGCTCATATCTCGACACTCGGTTGTTCGTTTTTCATGAAATTTAATTTGGTCATGTATTTTTGTTGGGCCTACATCTATGTTGAATTTCAGCTAAATCCGTCCAACCAGTATTTCCCTAGGGGGGGTGCATATAGTTTTGATACACCCTGTACACACTACTAACCAATAATAGTACGTTTCAGCAACTATTAACGGTAAATCAACCATTAAATATGGCCAAAGTGATCAAAATCACTGAAAAATCGGCAGTTTTGACTGCAAAATTAGCATTACCATTCAAAATTTTTAGGTTGAAAGGTACCCCCAAATAGGGAGAGGTTGAAATAATAGTGCCCTGGGGCACTATTAGAGGATTTACGGTAGGCGCGTGTAAAGTAAATTTTCCACTACTCTTTAATGAGTCTGGCGTTTTGATACAAATACAAAGTCGAGAAAATGTGATCAAGGTAACCTCAGCAGATTGCAACACAACAAGTAAAAGAGTGGTTCGTCATGTCAACAAGACTACAATGACTTACTTCTCAGCAACATCTAGAAAGTCCAGAGCGTTGTCTGCAGTGATGGCCTTGGCCAACCAAACCTCTGCCATTTTCTGCAGTTTCGTGAGTTCATACCTAAAGAATTCAGCGTTTTTTTGCTGGGGATTATATTCTGCAATCGTTTTTTCCATATGAAACAAAAAAGAACAAAAGAAACATTTCGAAATTACATGCAGTAAACAATATAATTAACAACCGAGCCGCTAGTTGTTTCATTCGGGCCATAGGAGAGGGATATTGTGAGGGGAGGGTGGGACTTTTAATAATAAGGGGTGGGGGAGCTTGCAATTTGAAAGTCGATGTGTGTGGAGCTTTGTTCAGGCGAAACGGCGGAGGTTGTGTAGTCCATATGAAGATGCAAATTATGCGCTATGCACTAGAGATGAGCATGGGCCTGGAAATCCCGGCCCGGCCCGGCCAAATCGACAAAAATCCGGTCCCGGCCCGCAAATTTCTATTGAATTTTCGCCCAAAAACGAGGCAGGCCCGGCCCGCCCCAGAAAAATCAGGCCCAGGCCCGGCCCATGCTCATCTCTACTATGCACACGGCACACGCTTGTACCCTATTAAACCAGGACGTAGCGAGCACACACCCCCCCCCCCCACCCCGGAGGGTTTGCTAGGATGGAGAATACAAGGTGAAACCCAGCACCACCCAAACAAAACAATTATTTCTTGGGGGGGTGATTAGTAGCGATGTCACCAGTTAAATACTGCTTTAAGTACAGTTAAAGAACAACGAGTGTAAACATGTACGTCTGAGAAAAACTTTTTTAACTAAAACTGCTAAATAAGTCCTTCGACTTTTTTTGTAATTAAAATATGATACTCAAGCAAATAAGTCATACAAAGTCTTCTCTTCTTTAGCACTTTCAACGACACACTTAAAAAGCACTTTCACTGCACAACTGCACGCACGATTTGCTGTCCGACTTGTTGTGTTTGATTCTCCCTTTCGATTGTCGTTCCAACAGTGGCACTGCTCAATTGCGCTACCATTTCAATGATTTCCTGCTGGTCGGATGGTCGAAGGTTGACAGGAACGCCTCTCAAAATAGGAAGGCGCCGTTTTGAGAGGCAAAAAAAATCTTTAGACTTTTGGATGACATCGCTAGTGATTAGAGCGTTTTCCACTATTTACATGTGTGACGCTTGAACCAGTTGCGTGAGGGAGTCCGAGTCCAGGCCGCTGAGGTCCACCTTCTCGTTGCTGCAAAAGCTGACGATCGCCTGAATGGCGTCCAGTGGGATGCCCATGTCCACTGACTTTTGGCATTTCTCACTCATTTCAACTGACAGCATCTTTTGAAATACAGGAGAAGTCGCCTCTAAGAAGAAACTTTTCGCCTGAACGAAGAAGACTCAATTGAGCAACGACACACGCAAGCAATTTGAAGCACTCAATTAATCAAATTTCACGTGCAGGAAATGCGCGTTGATTGCAGATTCGAATGATTATGTAGTATTTAGTAATTACAAGTTAATTATCAATTACAAGGTAAAACAGCAAAGCAGAACCACTTCCTGCCTTCAGCTTTATGGTGTACAGTACACACGCTATATCGCTGATAGACTCAACAGACTTAAGAATGTGAGCCTGATATACAGGATGCAGCAGGGCTACCGCCGCCAACATTAAAAAAAAATAACTCCTGCTAGGAAGCGAATTCTTTATGCTGTTTGTTGCATTTGAACGACAATACTATGGCAATTGTTATGTCAAAATATCAGTAAAATAGATCAATCGAACCGTTCAATATGACCACCTCCAATTTCAGAACATTTTTTGAGCCTTTTTAAATTCAACAAGAGAACGATCAATTATTTCTCGTTCAATGAAAGCGAACGCATTGCAAATCTTCTGCTTCAAGTCTTCCAAGTCCCTGGGCTTCTCTTGGTAGATGAGGGACTTCAGATATCCTCAGAGAAAGAAATTGCAAGGGGTCAAGTTGGGAGAGCGAGGCGGCACTGTGGATGTCGCCAAATTCCTTCCGAAATTTTCATTGGGTTTGAGAGACGCTTCGATTCATGTCATACCAAATGGCCAGTTTAGCATGCTCCTTTTTAGAAAAAAAATCCATTTATCATTCCCTCGCTTAAACCGCCTTTTGACTTTTGCATTGGATTGCTACCATAAGTGACCCAATTTGCTTAAAATACCAAACTGCACAGAAATACAATTTTATAGGTCCCACAGTCCCACTCCCGCTGATACTTCGACATAAAAATTTGTCATAGTATTGTCATTCAAATGCAACAAACCGCATAAAAATTTGCTTCCTAGCATGAGTTATTAATTTTTAAAGTCTGCATGGTATAACCATACCTGTAACTGGGTCTGGAAGAGTGGGGGGGGGGGCAGTGGTGCAGCCAGGATTTGGATTTGGGAGGGGCAAGACTTCAATTTGTGTATAATCGGGAATTGTCGTACGGGTACCCCCTTTGTAAAAAGCGGGTCTCTGAAAATTTTGAGAGGGCAAACGCCCCCCTGCCCCCCCCCTGGCTACGCCACTGTGGGGGGGGGGGATGGCCGAATTCTGGGGGGGGGGGTGTCTGGAGCAAAAAGTGGGGGGGGTGGGGTAGCTGGCCATTTTTTAGTTATGCTGGTACTTTTTGGTCAAAATGGGTATAAATAGGGTCTAAACAGTGTTATTTAGCTGTTTAATGGTCATATAACACTGAAAAGCACTGAAATGCACCAACATTTACTCACTTTTATTGTTTTAGACAGAGTGAAAATCCCTTGGAAAAATTCTGGGGTGGGGGAGTTGGGGGGGGGGGGGTTGGGGGTGGTTCAAAATTCTGTGCCCCCAGTTACAGGTATGGGTATAACCCTGCCACACCCTGTATACATACAAAAGTAATGTAAATTAAGAGACACAATCCACACTGTGGTTCAGTAATGAAGAAACACATACCGTCAACCCTATAATTAGCCCCCCCCCCTATAATAATACACCCTCCCAAGACCCCTTTGAGTTAATAAGCCCCCCCCCTATAATTATGCCCCCTCCCTAAATGAACCATCGTCTAAAAGGCACATGTTTCCATGTCTGGGTGTATGTATGGTCGCGTATGTGTATGTATGTACACGTATGTGTATGTGAGAGTGTGTGAGAGTGTGTTAGAGTGTACCAGCGTGTGTGCACAGCGCCTTTTTCCCTTAAAAATCGCCTCCACGCGCCCTTTCGCCCACACATCTTCCCACTCATCGACACTTCCATTTTATACGCCCCCCCCTATAATTCCCCCCCCCCCCTATAATTATACACCCTCCTAGAGCTCGAACGAAAAAATTAGCCCCCGGGGGGCTAATTATAGGGTTTACGGTAATACTGAAGTGGCCCTATGAAGGAAGAGAGCTAAAAGCAGGCTAAAGGATTGTCGAACATCTGCACCACAAAGGCCACAGCTTGCCTCGACCGCCTCAGGTTGATCATTGATCTTCCGATTGCTCAGCAACTTCACAGTGCAGTTAAAGTGCTCTTCAGAATGCACGTAAGACTTGTATGCCGCCATGGCACAACTGTCCATGGTTTCCTTTGAAAAGTCCAGTCCAATCCCTGGACCCTCCAACTGCAGAAGCAGGTACCATACTTGGAAATTAAACTGGTACAGGGTGTACCGCCTTGCTGTTGCACCTTTTGTCAGAGCATAACTCAGGTCTTTGCAAACTGATTCAAACCAAATTATAACACCTATAGCAATTACTCTAACTTAGACTTTTGCAAAGTTTCAACCAAGGCTCCACCGCTTTGAAGAGTTACCCAATGTCAAGTTGAGGAGGCACTATTTTACTATGGAGAGGCCAAAGTGAGCAGAAAGCTAATGGGTTGACTTTTGGCGGTTTCTCAATCGTCGCTGCAAAAATGCGTCGCTCAGAAGAAACAGTTCTTACTTCTTGCTGGTCTCTGCATTCAATGAGGACGAGCGCCCACAGAATCGGTTTCCTCAACTCCTTTATGGTCGCGACAACAGTTTCTTGTAGGCGACTTTCTTCATGAAAATTCAACTTCAAACCGTCTGATTGTTGCTATTTCAATATCCACCTTGTAAAAGGGATAAACAAGAAAGGCGTGGCATGTCCCATGTGAATTTCGGGCTCGACATTTAACCGAAAACAGATTTTCAGAAATAAAAAGTACAAATAAATAGTTTGAAAAATGCAACACTAGGCTTGAAATGGTGCATCTTCATAACGGTGTGGCACATTGGTTTGAAACTTTGCAAAATCTAAATTAAACTGTTTGCAGTGTTTGCTATAAGTCATTTCAAAATTTGACTTTACTCGATTTTTCCAGACCTGAGTTATGCTTTAACAAACGGTGGGACAGGAGGGCGGGACACCCTGTACATTGGCAGCTGGTCCAGTGGTAGGGTCAGGGGCACCAGTCCAGGTATGTTCCATTGAAATATCGTTTTGAGCGTTAAGTTTTAATGTGTTGCCAAAGGCGTTGCACGATTCCCATGTTTTATTCGTGAGAGACTCTTCTTCTTTTAAGTTTTCAACGGTAGCAATTGGCGAATTGGACCCTGGCAAAATTGGACATCTGTAGACTGTTAGTTTTTTCTCATAAACGGCCAGATCATTTAAGATATTAACGTTTCCTTCGAAATCAATTTTTGAATGTAGAGGATTCTCCAAACAGTTGCGACAACCTCCCGAACCATTGGTGCGGGTGCATGTGAAGTCGAGGTCCACTGAGAAATGCTCAAACTTCACATTTAATTCTTGTTTCGTATGCTTTAAATCCCACCAGAACTCGATTCGATTTTCGCTTACTACCAGTTCTTCAGGTTCAGAGTTCATTGCAAATACTTTCAGCAGCAGCCACCACCTGCCAGTGCCACCACGGTTACATAGGTTTTCATAGATCTACAGCGCTTCTCTCCAGATATTGTGCATGTTCACTACAGCGCAGCGCCCTGTTGGTATCAATGAAACCGACACGTCTGGGGAATACTCAGTTCAGTATGCACCAGTATGCACATCCAGTATGCACTTTGTTTGGTTGTTTTTTGTTTTTGTGTTGTGGGTTGTGTAGTTTGAGGAGGGGTTAACGAGCGGTAAGTAGGTTGTAGGCTATCGTGTGTAGGCGTAAATAGGTAGTGGCGGGGAGATAAGAGTAAAGGAGTAGTGATGTAGGAAATGGGGTAGAAATGAAAAAAGAGGCTAGATGGGGTTTAGATCTCGTGAAGGGGTCTCAGTTTGGTTAAAAGTAGGAAAAAAAAAGATGCAGCAAAAAATAAGTAGCGAGCTGTAGGGTAGGAGGTAATAAGGGAGGGGGAAAATGTGGCTAAGTGTCTGTTTGGGGGTGTAGGGAATGAAAAGTAGTGTAGTAGGTGAAAGAGAGATGTAGCAAGTGGGTGGAGAAGGCGAATGTTTAAGGGCAGATGTAAAATAGAAGTTGGGTAGATGGGTTGGTGTAGTGGAAGGGGAAGCCGTAATAGGGTAGAGTAGAATATAATGGGAGATCTTGTGCAGATGCTGTGGATGGGAAAGTAGGGTTGAAGGTAAGGGGTAGGGGTGCAAGAGTTCCTCGGTAGTAAAGTATAGAAAAGTAGCGTAGGGTGTGGGGGTAAGCGGAAAAAGGGGGTAGAAAAAGGGGGTCTCAGTATAAGGAAGTCGTGGGGAGATAGAGAGAAGTGCAGGGGGGGAGCAAATGAAGCAAGGAATCAACTTAGTTAGAGCGCGTCGTAGTCGCAGAAACGTAAGCGGTTAGGTTCCAGGAGGGTAAGGAAAGGGGAGGGGTCGCCGGGGGAGGGGGGTAGATTCGGGTATCCAGCTAGGGGGAAAATAGGTGAGCAGCTTGAAGTAGTAAGATAGGAGTTTCTTGCTGAATCGGTCTGAGGGAATTAGATGGTCTATTAGTTAAGTCAGTTGTTAGATAGGGCAGTAGTGTGCAATCGTTGGGTTTTGGTGTTCTTCGTGTGTGAGTGTACTTGGTTGGTTTGGTCTGTATATCTCATAGTCAGATGGAGAGGTTCGGTATCCTGCTGGGGGGGCTCCTCTCAGTTGTCAAAAGCTGGGAATAGATCGGGTTGAGCAAAAATCTTCTTAGGTAGGTAAGGGGTGGGTTCTTGTTAAATCGATAAGGAGGAAGTAAGTTAGGTCGTGCTAGAGACGTTTGATTGCTCTCGGGCATAAACAGCAGAAGATTGGAAGAGAAGTGGTAAGTAAACGTAGGAGTACGCGCAGTTTCCATCCCTTTAAACCCTCTTTGGGGGGGACTAGTGAAAAGTTGCACACCGGAATGATATCTCCTGTTATTTCTCCTTTCCTGTTCACCTTTCGTTGTTTTCCTTCGCCGTTTTCGCGCACTATTTCAAGAAAATGGTGCCCGTTTCCTCGAAACTTTTGTGAACGATGTTGAGACGGCGAAGTCACTCTTGCTTGGCAAGAGGGGTACGGGCGCCGACGAAGTCGAATTTGTGTCCACTGTCCCTCACCGACTGCCGTCCGGACAAAAGAAAGCGTCTTTCTTCATCGACTATCGCCCCGGCTGGCGCACCTCTCTCAATTGTTCCAGTGCCGCGACACTGCGAAGCCGTCCTCCCTCTACCTTTCCCGAGCGAGGATCCGCGAGATTCTGCCATCTGGTTTGTGCGTAGTGTGAGCCAACGACGGCCTCTTGCTACTTTCCGCTTCCTTAGGTATGATGAGCGACGAGGCGCTAGAGGAGGCGCTCGACGAGGCGTCGGAGCTGGCGGACAACTACGAGTCGGACTTCACGAGCGTCCGCGAGCACCCCAGTGCCGACCTCTCGCCCGTCTGGCACGTGCTCGACGGCGAGCATTACGTCACCGTGCGCGTGCTACAGAAGGAGGCGTTCGCGCTCGAGTGCGCTCGCTGCCACCGTCTGCCGCCGCTGAAGTTCGTCTGCTGCCACACGCTGGTCGTTGCGCACGTGGGACGCCGACTCGAGACCTGCCTCGCGTCTGCCGTGGAAGATTGGGAACTGGCCGCTGGACGGCACGCGCTCTTCAGCGCCGCCACCCAGCGCGCGGCCGGTGAAAAGGCCGAGAAGCGGCGCTACGGCGGGCGCAACAACACCAAGTGCACCGCCGTCGCTCAGTCGGTCCCGCATCCTGCGTTAGCCGTCGCTGTAATTAATCACGTTTTCTCGCAAATGGCATACGGGAGAAGGACCGACGCGCCCGCTTGTTCAGGCTGTTCCGACTCCCACAGCTGGATCGCTGGATGCGCCCTCGACCGTCGAGCTCAACCGCCTGAAGACGGCGCAGCCGCTGCGTTTCTCGGAGCCGTATCACAACGAGCAGCCATTCCGCTTGATCCTCCTCAGCGAGTGGCGGCAGCTCGGCCACAAGCACAAGGAATGCGTCTCGTGCAAGGTATGACGCCATGTCTGCAGCCCAAGCGACCACCCCCCCCCCCCCCCACCCCCCCCCGTCAGTTTATGCTTGTGCGGGTGTCCCCCTTGTCCCCCTCCAAGTCCCGACCTTCGTAACACGCAGTCGCTGCCACTGCAGAACGCGTTGCCGTGGTCGACGGTGGAGCCGGAAGACCTGGTGATCGCGCACCGCGAGCGCTTCTTCATCCCACCAGAGAAGCGCTTCTCGGGCTCGAGCAACAGTCGCGACATGCTCCTCCACTGCCGCTACAGCTGCGTCGTGGCCCGCTATCCCTACTACAGTAACCGAATGTTGGACGCCTCGGCTGTGCAAGAAAACCTCCGCTTGTCTCACCGAGAAAAAGTGCGGCTCAATTTCGGCATGTTTCTGTAATCTAGTTGGTTGGGGTGTCACCCATGTTGAACAGTAGCCAATTATGGATCCGCTGTCGTGTATCGCTATTTGTCGGCTTCGCTTTGTCATTCGTGTTGAGTGCAGTCGTTTGTCATAATAAATCACACTCTGACACTCAACTGCTCAGCAAGCATACACTAAAACGTCGTCAACGGCATTTGTTCATCTTCCTGCTCTGTCGCATTGTGGTAGAAGGCGAAAAGCGGAAGAATATCTAAAGCAAAGAATTTCTATCAAATAGTGCGCAAAAAACGGCGGAAAAAACAACGAACGGTGAACGGGAAGGGAGATCTAACAGAGTATCATTCCGGTGTGCAACTTTTCACTGTCCCCCCCAAAGAAGGTTTAAAGGGATGTGCATACTGGATGTGCATACTGGTGCATACTGAACTGAGTATTCCCCACGTCTGCAGCGTGGCGAGCAGTAAATCAGGGTAAATCTAACCGTGCGGGGCAATATGGTAGGAGGGGCAGATTTGGGAGGGGCAGCCAAATTGATATCTACTTGGGGAGACGCTTAGGCTCAAGTTTAGGCTTTTGCTTAGGCTTAGGCTTAGGCTTAGGCTTAGGCTTAGGATTAGGCTCTTGCTTTTGCTTAGGCTTAGGCTGAGACGAGATCACGCTTAGCTTGCCCACTTCCCCCAAATCTGCCCCTCCCACCGTAATGCCCCTCACGAGTAGATTTTCCCGTACGCTTAAAAGGCACGCACCATGAAAGGTACGCACCCAGAGAGACACGCACCCTGAAACATTTTGGTGCCAAAGCCTAAGCAAAAGCCTAAGCCTAAGCCTAAGCCTTAGCCTAAACCTAAGCCTAAGCCTAAGCCTAAGCCTAAGCAAAAGCCTAAGCCTTAGCAAAAGCCTAAACATAGCATAGAATTAAACCCTCAGTGGACAAAGTTTGAAATTGCGCGTGCGTGCCTTTCAAGGTGCGTGCCTTTCAACTGACACCCGTGAATGGGCGTTAACTAAAAAACAACGCCAACAACGCCACAGAGGTTCGGCTCTCTGTCACAGAGAGCCGAAACGCTGTTAGGGTTTTGCTTAGGCTTAGGCTTTTGCTTAGGCTTAGGCGTAGGTTTCCGCTTAGGCTTAAGCTTTGCTTAGGCTTAGGCTTAGGCTTAGGCTTTTGCTTAGGCTTAGGCTTTGGCGTTGCTGGCGGTGCGGGCGTTGTGGCGTTGCTTTTTATGTAACGCCCGTGAATGGGCGTAGGACAAAACACGCGCTCCGCGCTCCACGCTCGTGCGCTCCGCGCTCGTGTGCTCACACACTTTACTGCCAGCGAGGATCGAATATAGGACCTTCGGTTTTGCAATTTGGTGCTCTATCCACTGAGCTACTTCAAACTACAAACTGGAATACTTTGATTTGGAGTTATTCGCCATATGGTTTCTCATTTTTCAGGTCCCAAGCTGGGGCCTGGATGGCCCTTGGGCACCTGAGCCTCAGCATATGTGACCTAAGCCTCGAAAATCTGGCCTGAGCCTCGCATATCTGGCCTAAGCCTCGAAAAAGCCTAATGTAGTGAAGAAATATTTTGGTGTGGTTGTTCAGAGCGCAGGAGCGCTCGAGCGCACGAGCGCACGAGCGCGCGTTTTGTCCTAGGCCCGTGAATAAGGAAAATGGGCGTAGGACAAAACACGCGCTCCGCTCTCCGCGCTCGTGCGCTCCGCGCTCGTGCGCTCCGCGCTCACGCACTCCACTCCACTGCCAGCGAGGATCGAACCCAGGACCTTCGGTTTCGCAATTTGGTGCTCTATCCACTGAGCTATTGCAGCTTCAAACCAGAAACTGGAATACTTTGATTTGGAGTAACACTGTTCGCCATATGGTTTCTCATTTTTCACGTCCCAAGCTGGGGCCTGGATGGCCCTTGGGCACCTAAGCCTCAGCATATGGCTTTGCTTAGGCTGCGACAACTCGTTCAGTAGCTGCTCCTGGCTTGTGTGCGTTGGTGCGTCCATACCTACGTGCTTGCGTGCCAGCTTGTGTGCATGGGTGAATGCGCGCCAGGTAAGTGTAATACTTCGCCACGCTGTTGCTCAGCTGCGAGGTGCGAGCGTCGTCTGTCTCAACTGCAACTGCTACGAACATACATGTAACTGGGGGGTTGGGGGGGGGGGGGGGTTACCCACCCCCAGGTCAAAGGTTACCCCCCCCCCCAACCCCCCCCCCCCAACCCTCCCCCCTTACCATAGGTGCAACCGGGAATTGGACCTGGGGGGAGGGTTCGGGCACCTTCTGGGGGGGGGGGTGGTGGGTGGGGTGAAAATCTGGAGGAGGGGGGGGTCTGGGCAGAAAAAAATGGGCAATTTTTGGTCTATTTTTAGTCAAAAATACACTGTAAAAGCCTGAAAATAGGAACTTTTTAGCCTAAATACACTGTAAATAACGCAAACTCTACACTTTTGGGTCGATTCTTGATCAAAAACACTGTACAAATTGCTTTTATTTAGAAATATAGTATGTAGTAGAAATTTTTCAAAAAGTCTGGGGGGGTTGGTGGGGTTTCGCACGAACCTGGGGGGAGGGTTGGGGGGGGGGGGTAGGGTCAAAACCAGCAAGTGGGGGAGGGAAACCCCCCCCCCCCCCCCCCCCCCCCCAGTTACAGGTATGCCCCTTACGTTACGATTACTACTACGACCGTTCTTTAAATTTTTAAGAAACAGGCGACAACGTTTTTTTAACAATAAAAACGCGTTTTTATTGTTATAAAACATTGTAAAAACAACGTGCCCAACTCTAGTGCCTGCTTACATGTGCGACGCTTGAATCAGCTGCGTCAGGGAATCCGAGTCCAGGCTGCTGAGGTCCACCTCATCATTGCTGCAAAAGCAAACGATCGCCTGATTTTCAGGGAAGTGTACCACAATCAACCAGCGATGTAACTGTTTCAGCGAGATTTTCAGTTGCGTAAATCAAATTCACAACTAAAAATGCGCTTTTCCAAGGGCAATGGAAACGCTCACAACTAAAAATGCGCTTTTCCAAGGGCAATGGAAACGCTCATGACAACTGACGATTGGCATAGCAACTCCTCACGTTTTTGCGGGACACTTCCCTGAAAATGAGGATTTGCCTTCAAGATGCTGTGATTTTGAAACGGCTTGGTCGATTTTTATGAAACTTGGTGGAAGTCTAAGTTGGGTTGTGCTCTACTGATGTGTGGAACTTGGAGTAAATCCGTTTGAGAACGCTAGAGTTATTCATCTGCAAACGCGTCCAGTCGAGGGTGCGCCACCCTGTAGTACACGAATTATATACCGTAAATCCTCCAACGGTGCCCCCAGGGCACTATTATTTCAACCTCTCCTTACCCGAGGACTATTGAAGGGGGCACTATTGGAGGTGGGGGGCTTCTATACGTTCAACCTAAAAATTTTGAATGGTAATGCTAATTTCGCTGTCAAACTGCCGATTTTTCAGTGATTTTGATCACTTTTGCCACGTTCAATGGTTGATTTATGGTTAATAGTTGCTGAAACGTACTATTATTGGTTAGTAGTAGTGGGTATACACGATATAAAATGTACCTATCCTTACCACTATATTTTGGCCCATAAAAGGCACATGGTACATATAACATACCCCTTACCCCCAGGGGCACTATTGGAGGGGGGGCTCTATTCTTTCAACCTTGCCGTACCCGGGGCGCTACTGGAGAGGGTGCTTCTATTGGAGGATTTACGGTAGTAGCATCCAGGCATGGAAAAGATTGCCTTTTAGACGATGGCCTATTTATGGAGGGTGTGTAATTATAGGGGGCTAAGAAAGTCAAAGTGTTCTAGAGAGATGGTGTAATTATAAAGGGCATAAACAAAGAGGGGGCTAATTATAGGGTTTACGGCACTTGGGCCTCTCATACCCGCAGATTTTTTCAGTGTACACTTCCAGACTACACGAATAGGACCTTATGCCATAGAGAAACAATAAAAAAGTTTAGGCGAGAAAACTTGCCTCGACCCCTTCAGGTTGGCCATCGGTCTTCCGACCGCTTAGCAACTTTATGGTGGGGCAGCTGAAGCGCTCTTCAGGATAGCTGAGCACGTACGACTTGTACGCCGCTGTGGCACAACTGTCCATGGTCATCCTCGAAAAGTCCAACCCAATACCCGGTCCTTCCAACCGCAGCAACAGGGAAAATTGCCGAAAATTTGGTAACTTCCACGTATGATCGATTGAAAATTCGTTGCGAGCGTCAAGTTTCAAGGTGTCGCCACAGACGTTCCACGATTCCCACTCTACTTTTTTGTTGGACTCTTCTTTTAGCATCGCATAGGACGGATACTGATACATACTACTTCTGTAGACGGTTAAGCTTTTCTCATGAACAACGAGCTTGTTCAAGGGATATATCGATCCCTCGAAAAATAGGTTCATAAAGGAGGGATTCTTGCCGCAGTTGCCACAACCTCCCGAGCCACTCTGTCTGCAGCTGAAGTCGAGTTTTACAGAGAAATTCTCAAACTTCACGTCCAATTCAGCCCGCCTCCAACCCCACAAGAGCTCAATTCGATTTTCGCTTAGCACCATTTCGTCAGGAGCAACAGGCGACATTGCCGGCACTTTCAGCGGGCAGCCACTACCACTACGGATGTCGGTGTACAACGTGTTTCTCTATATGTAGGCGTTTCTCCTGTTCACTGCAGCTCAGCAGCCTGTATGGAATGGAATGAAAGCAGAGAAGCCTTCTGCAGCGCGGCAGGTGATGAATCAGCGTGAACGGTGTTGTGATATTGATTTTTCAATTACGCACCGTCGATGCCACCACTTGCCAGTTTGAGCGTAGGGCAAAAGCAAACAAAAAGCAAAGGGGCGAAGGGCAGAGTCCACCCACGACCACCAGGCCACGTCTGAGGGTCGTGCGTTCCATTCCTCCCACCGCACAATTTTTGCGTTTTCGTTGGAGCGTTCTGCCAATGCAGAAAGAGCAAGTGTGACTGTGTGCGCGATTTTCTTCACTCATCGTTTTGTTCCATGGGAAGTTGATGGAACTGTTCAGTCGGTCGCACGTTACCATAGTCCGTTGACAAACAACGAGTGTTCATACAGCGTTTCCTTGATTAACCAAACGGGAATGACATTCTGGTAGCACACACACACGTATAGTAGCGATTGATTACTTACAAAGCTACAATGGGGCGGATAAATTGAGGCACGTTGGTTCCTATCAACTAATAATACAGTTGTACCTACATATGTTTTTTCTACTCACTACTGTTACTGCAAGTGTTCCAGGTTCTTGAAAAATCGCGTCGCTTCAATGGACAAATCGCTAAATGTACCCATTCTTCTCAAACGAGTAAAGACTACGACTGCGACTGAGACGCTGGCTCTTCTTTCTCCTCAGTCGGTGGCTGGGAAGCGGGGAGTGGCAGTCGAGACGCGCTTCCGTGGATAAACTCCGAGACCCCCTCCAGCCAGGAAACGTCGTTTCCCTTCCCCGTTGACTTGGCAAATAACTCTGTGGCACGCTTGCGAAGGTGAGACTCGATGACGAACTTGAGAATACTGGCTTCGCACCTGCAACAAACAAGCCAAGTTTGCGCGTCTTCTTTTGTCTTCACATTACGGTATTTTCATTTATAGACAGAGACGGATGTGATTTTTGGCTTATCAAAACCTGAGAATTTTCAAGAGCAAAACGCAAATTATCGCTGCGCTAAACCCACTTTTCGGATCACAATTGCAAAAACCACCACCTGCCCCCGATCGCCCAAGAACCTGCTGAAGGCTCTTTAAAAGTTGTTTTTTTCACCAATAAACCGTGAAAGTAGCGCTATTTCAGCCTATTTTTAAGACTCGGCCAATCACCAGACTTGGCTACGGGCATGCTTCGGAATAGGTCAATGGCACGTTGGGTAACACCACACTATATAGTACGTTTCAGTTTCGCGATCACCTACTTCACCGCAAGCTCTAGAAAATCCAGCGCGTTGTCTCCCGTGATGGCTTTGGCCAGCCAAACTTCCGCCATCTTCTGCAGTTGCACCAGTTCGTACCTAAAGAAAGCAGTTTTGCATGGCGATAATCTTTTTTGTTTGACTGTTGCAATTGGGCAATTGGAAACCGCTAAAATGGTTCCTACTCATAGCCATGGGATGAACGTAAACTATCCTAAGTGAGGAGTGCATTAAATGCACCCTGGTCCCTGACTACCCCATTCCATAGAACCATAGAACGATCTACCCCATTTGACATCCCAAAAAGGTTGTTGAAATGTTTAACATCAACACCAAAAAATTTACCTAATTTAGAGCTAAATGATTGCAAGTGCCCCGACTAGCGATGTCATTTTTTGTTTTTTTAATTTAATTTAAAAAGTCGAACTACTTATTTAACACTTGTTTAACTTATTAAAAAAAGTCTACCGACTTATTTAACAGTTTTTATAAATTAAAACAGTCTCTTGTTACTTTTTTAATGAAAAATACATTTTTAATTAAAAAAGTATTTTTGAATTGCATAGCGATTGTCCACAAATGAACCACTAGAAGGTGACATGGCTCGTCTAGGAGGCTCAGACTGATAGCCCTCGAACTTGTCGCCATCCTCTATCAGCAGCTGGTCAACTGCGAACGCGTCTGGATCCACACATTTCAGCTACAAATGTATTCCAGTTGGGGTTTGTATAGGAGGTTCACCTGACGGTGCGCTTCTCTAAGTATTGGATAACTGGAATTTAGTAGGCGGCTTGCTATTGTCAGAGACGTTCCCGTCCATCAGTTTGAACATCTCTCGCAAGTGGAAAATCACTGAAATTGCAACACAAAATTGAGCCATGCCATCATTTTAACGACAATCAGAATGCAGTGTCAAACTTCTTTGTACTACTTCGTCAAACTACTTACCGTAAACCCTATAATTAGCCCCCCCTATAATTAGCCCCCCCCCTATAATAATACACCTCCCAAGACCACTTTGAGTTAATAAGCCCCCCCTATAATTACGCCCTCTCCCTAAATGAACCATCGTCTAAAAGGCACATGTTTCCATGTCTGGGTGTATGTATGGTCGCATATGTGGATGTATGTACACGTATGTACATGTGAGACTGTGTGAAGGCCGATTTACAGCCGCCGGACCCGGACCCGGTCACGGACTCGGACCCGGCCCCGGACTCGGACACGGAGTCCGTCGGTCAAAAGGCGCGTTTACAGCTGCCGGACTATCCGCCGGTCTTTTTTTAGAAATGCGCGTCTACACCCTCTTTTGAACGGGTACTTTTGTCGGTACGGTAGAAAACAATTCGAAACAAGCGCCGGCGCGACGACCGGCCAGCTCAACAGCGCCACCTCAGAGCTCAGCGAAAGCGCTATTATGAAAGAAGAACAAAAAATTACGTTCAATTCTAGCTCTCCCGCCCGGCAGCAGCGGCAAGAAACTTCCAAGTGCGCTGTCAGAAACTTCCAAGTGCGCTTTCAGAAACTTCCAAGTACCAAAACTTGCGCAATATCTGTACTCGGAAGGCGTTTCCGCCAGATTCAAAAAAAGACCGCGGACTAGTCCGCGGACTTTATTGAAAGTTGGTCAACTCGAGTCCGGCGGATAGTCCGGCGGACTATCCGGCAGCTGTAAATCGAAAGACCGGGTCCGCGAGCGGGTCCGGCGGATAGTCCGGCGGACTATCCGGCGGCGGTAAATCGGGCTTGAGAGTGTGTTAGATTGTACCAACGTGTGTGCACAGCGCCTTTTTCCCTTAAAAATCGCCTCCACGCGCCTTTTTGCCCACACATCTTCCCACTCATCGACACTTTCAGTTTATAAGCCCCCCCCTATACCTACCCCTTCCCCTATAATTATACACCCTCCTAGAGCTCGAACGAAAAAATTAGCCCCCGGGGGGCTAATTATAGGGTTTACGGTATGCAAGGACTTTGTTCAGGGGCAACTCAGACAGCAAATCGTGCAAAGTTTGTAGTAAAAAAGTACTTTTTAAGTGTGTTGTTAAAAAAGTGTTAAAAAGTATTTGAAATACTTATTGAACTTATCATTTTTTAATTAAAAAAGTAGAAGGACTTACCGTAAACCCTATAATTAGCCCCCCCTATAATTAGCCCCCCCCTACAATTATACACCCGCCTAAGACCACTTTGAGTTTATTTGCCCCCCCCCCCCTATAATTACGCCCCCTCCCTAAATGGACCATCGTCTGAAAGGCAAAATTATCTAAGTCTGGGTGCATGTACGGTCGCGTATGTGTATGTATGTACATGTATGTGCATGTGAGACTGTGTGAGAGTGTGTTAGAGGCTACCAACGTGTGTGCGCAGCGTCTTTTTCCCTTAAAAATCGCCTACACGCGCCTTTTTCCACCAAAGCTTCCCACACCTCGACCCTTCCAGTTTATTAGCCCCCCCCCCCTATAATTAGCCCCCCCCCCCGACAATTATACACCCTGCAAGGGCGCGATTGTAAAAATTAGCCCCCGGGGTGCTAATTATAGGGTTTACGGTATTTAACACTTTTTTAATTAAAAAAGTTTTTTTCTGACATACATTTTTAACACTTTTTGTTTTTTTAACCGTACTTAAAAAAGTATTTTGATTTTTTTTTATTTTTTAACTTTTACTTTTTGGTGACATCGCTAGCCCCCACGGGAATTTCTGCCCCGCGCTCAAATTGGAAACAACTGCACATCCTGTCGAATGTTTATGTCTATGATTTTTATATCCCCTGAACAAATGCAAACTACCCAAGTAGTGGGTAGTTTGCATCTATCTATCCCCTGAACAAATGCAAACTATCCAAGTACCCAAGTAAACTACCCAACTACCCAAGTAGGGGGAGTGACAATGCAATGTCACTACCCCCTGAATAAAACTATTTACCCCCTAATTGCAACTACCCCTTGAACAATTGAAACTACCCCTCCGAGTTGCAATTAAGGGGTAAACAGTTTTATTCAGGGGTAGTGACATTGCATTTGGCAGGGTATCCAAGGGGTAGAACATATTTTAGCGAATGTTTATTGAGTAAGGTAAAAGTGCGCTTAATGAACCTCCCCATAAATGATTCAATTGTACTCATAGAAGATCTTTTCACATAAACTTTTATAAACAAAATACCATTCTAGCAATCCGTCACACAAACCACCTAAAACTAAAGCCCGATAGTCTGAAAATGACCTCTCTCGAAAGCTACTTTAAACCTCACATGAGGGTACAATTTACTGACGTTTAACTGAATGAACTTTTATGATGGATCATATGCAGAGGTTGGTTAAACAAAAGGCAGTAATATCTATACTTTACATGTGTGACGCTTGAATCAGCTGCGTCAGCGAGTCAGAGTTCAGACCGCTGAGTTTGATTTCAAGGTTGCTGCAAAAGCTGACGATTGCCTGAATGGCGTCCACTGGGATGCCCATGTCAACCGTTTTCTCACTTTTCTCGCTCATTTCTACTGACAGCATCTTTTGGAAGACTGGAGAAGTCGCCTCTAGGAAGAAACTCTTCGCCTGAACGAAGCAAACTTCATACAGCAACTACCCTGCAAAAAACCCTAAAAGGTACCCTTTTAGCTAATTGCACTCGCAGCACATGCCCACCCTCCCAATGGTTTTGTTTGTACATAGGGTAGGTATACATTATGAACACGCTTGGGCACCCTCTCGCATACTTTCACGCAAACATGCAAGCTAAAGGGTGTTTTTTATTTGACCACATTTTGTTTTTGAATAACTTTTGCTAGAAAAGGCCGAAATTGCCTTGCTAGCTTTGCTTTTGCTAGAAATTGCGCTGAAAATTTGAAGGATTGTAGTGCCATGTCGGAGGTTTTGTTCTGCAAAGTTTCGGCCTGATCGGTTAACCGGTGCGTGTCTTATATACAGGCTCTCAAGTGGAAAGGCCCGATTTTACGCATTTGTGCCTCTGCTTAGCCGTCGCATAAGCGACGTTGCCCAAGGTTCGCCACGAAGAGGCGCAGAGTAGGTATTTGACCTCGCGGTGGCCCTGAAGAGGGCCGTTGGGTTGGAACAAGAAGGGGTGACGAATTCAGTCAAGCGGCGGCTGAATGCACAGCAGCTGCCTCATGCGCCGCAGTTTTCCACACTCTACACAGCTGCTGTTTCAGCCCACGAATATCCTTGGTTGATCATGGAACGTCAGCGAGAAGAGAGTGCAAATCAAGGAAACATGCATGCAAATTTGCAAAAAAAAAAATTAAAATTTGCAAAAGTTACAGAAGACTCCAGGTGCAGAAATGCACAAAAATGTGTAAAATCGGGCCTTTCCACTTGAGAGCCTGTAAAACCCGCGTTGATTAACCGATCAAGCCGAAACTTTGCGGAACAAAACCTCCGACATTGTGCTACAATCCCTCAAAATGTCATCGCAATCGGCCTTGTCTAGCAAACGTTATTCAAAAACAAAATGTGGTCAAATAAAACATTATAAACAAACACCCTTTATAAACCCTTTATAAACACCCATGGAGTTATAAACAGGTTATAAACACCCAAACACCCTTTATGAACACACACATACACACACCCGCGCGCGCACGCACACACACACACACACACACACACACACACACACACACACACACATACCTGTAACTGGGATGGTGGTTGGGGGGGCTTTGGGGACCCCCCACTAGTTTTTTAACCACCCCCCAACTCCCCCCCCCCCGACCCCCCCCCCCCCAGAATTTTCCCAAAGGATTTTCGTCATGTCTAAAACGATAAAAGTGAGTAACTGTTGGTGTTTTTCAGTGCTTTTCAGTGTTATATGACCATAAAACAGCTAAAAAACACTGTTTACACCCTTTTTATACCCAGTTTAGACCAATAAGTACCATTATAACTCAAACAATGGCCAGCTACCCCCCACTTTTTGCTCCAGAGACCCCTCCCCCAAAATCGGCCAGCTACCCCCCCCCCTGCCAGACCCAGTTACAGGTATGCACACACACACGCACGCACGCGCGCGCGCGCGCACACACACACACACACACACACACACACACACACAAAAACACACACACACACAAACACACACAAACAAACACACACACACACAAACACACACACGAAAAATTGACCTTTACTAAACGATGGTTCATTTAGGTAGGGGGTTGTGTAATTATAAGAGGGCATCTAAAAACCCGAACGGCCTCCCAGGAAGGCTGGCTAATTTTGTCCGGAGGGTGTATAATTATAGGGGAAGGGGTAGTTATAGGGGGGGGCTTATATAACTGAAGTGTCGATGAGTGGGAAGGATGTGTGGGCAAAAAGGCGCGTGGAGGCGATTTTTAAGGGAAAAAGGCGCTGTGCACACACGCTGGTACACTCTAACACACTCTCAAGCCCGATGTACAGCCGCCGGATAGTCCGCCGGACTATCCGCCGGACCCGCTCGCGGACCCGGTCTTTCGATTTACAGCTGCCGGATAGTCCGCCAGACTATCCGCCGGCCTCGAGTTGACCAACTTTCAATAAAGTCCGCGGACTAGTCCGCGGTCTTTTTTTGAATCTGGCGGAAACGCCTTCCGAGTACAGATATTGCGCAAGTTTTGGTACTTGGAAGTTTCTGAAAGCGCACTTGGAAGTTTCTGACAGCGCACTTGGAAGTTTCTTGCCGCTGCTGCCGGGCGGGAGAGCTAGAATTGAACGTAATTTTTTGTTCTTCTTTCATAATAGCGCTTTCGCTGAGCTCTGAGGTGGCGCTGTTGAGCTGGCCGGTCGTCGCGCCGGCGCTTGTTTCGAATTGTTTTCTACCGTACCGACAAAAGTACCCGTTCAAAAGAGGGTGTAGACGCGCATTTCTAAAAAAAGACCGGCGGATAGTCCGGCAGCTGTAAACGCGGCCTTTTGCTCGACGGACTCCGTGTCCGAGTCCGGGGCCGGGTCCGAGTCCGTGACCGGGTCCGGGTCCGGCGGCTGTAAATCGGCCTTCACACAGTCTCACATGTACATACGTGTACATACATCCACATATGCGACCATACATACACCCAGACATGGAAAGTGGAAACATGTGCCTTTTAGACGATGGTTCATTTAGGGAGAGGGCGTAATTATAGGGGGGGGCTTATTAACTCAAAGTGGTCTTGGGAGGTGTATTATTATAGGGGGGGGGCTAATTATAGGGGGGGGCTAATTATAGGGTTTACGGTAAGTAGTTTGATGAAGTAGTACAAAGAAGTTTGACACTGCATTCTGATTGTCGTTAAAATGATGGCATGGCTCAATTTTGTGTTGCAATTTCAGTGATTTTCCACTTGCGAGAGATGTTCAAACTGCATGGACCGGGAACGTCTCTGACAATAGCAAGCCGCCTACTAAATTCCAGTTATCCAATACTTAGAGAAGCGCACCGTCAGGTGAACCTCCTATACAAACCCCAACTGGAATACATTTGTAGCTGAAATGTGTGGATCCAGACGCGTTCGCAGTTGACCAGCTGCTGATAGAGGATGGCGACAAGTTCGAGGGCTATCAGTCTGAGCCTCCTAGAGGAGCCATGTCACCTTCTAGTGGTTCATTTGTGGACAATCGCTATGCAATTCAAAAATACTTTTTTAATTGAAAAAATGATATTTTTCATTAAAAAAGTAACAAGAGAAATTGTTTTAATTTATAAAAACTGTTAAATAAGTCGGTAGACTTTTTTTAATAAGTTAAACAAGTGTTAAATAAGTAGTTCGACTTTTTAAATTAAATTAAAAAAAACAAAAAATGACATCGCTAGTCGGGGCACTTGCAATCATTTAGCTCTAAATTAGGTAAATTTTTTGGTGTTGATGTTAAACATTTCAACAACCTTTTTGGGATGTCAAATGGGGTAGATTGTTCTATGGTTCTATGGAATGGGTAGTCAGGGACCAGGGTGCATTTAATGCACTCCTCACTTAGGATAGTTTACGTTCATCCCATGGCTATGAGTAGGAACCATTTTAGCGGTTTCCAATTGCCCAATTGCAACAGTCAAACAAAAAAGATTATCGCCATGCAAAACTGCTTTCTTTAGGTACGAACTGGTGCAACTGCAGAAGATGGCGGAGTTTGGCTGGCCAAAGCCATCACGGGAGACAACGCGCTGGATTTTCTAGAGCTTGCGGTGAAGTAGGTGATCGCGAAACTGAAACGTACTATATAGTGTGGTGTTACCCAACGTGCCATTGACCTATTCCGAAGCATGCCCGTAGCCAA
>JASAMY010000456.1:0-26934 GCA_030248085.1 Paralinhomoeus sp. GSCO2_6 | reverse complement strand
TATGTGGTATTCGTTCAGTTACGTCTGTCTTATGTGACTGGTTGCTGCATTTGGTTTATATTTTATACATGGTTTGTTCAAACTGAAGTTGATCAGTTGCAATGCGAAAGTGGCTCGAGAATCAGCCAGGCATACGTTTAAATACCATTCCTTTTCAAACTGGACTTCATCAACACAAGAGCGTCACATATTCGCCTTTTTTTGCAGCCACCTGCAAATTTTTCCTTAATTAACTTTTCCGCACGGTAGTGGATGATTGCATAAAAAGACTGCTATATATACCCAGAAGGCAAATTGCAACATCGGTTGAGCAGGTTTGAGCATGGCGAGCACAGTGACGAGTGCCGTCGGGAAATCGATAAAGCTGACGGAATATTGATCCCGAGTTCTTCGTCGAAATCGTGCGTTGTACAACGACTAGTGGAGATGATGAAAACCCGTTTTGCCGTTGTTTCACTGCGCTTATCACATTGAAGCTCAATTAATGTTACTTTACGAGAAGTAACATAGGCGTCTGAACCGTATCCAGAGCTGCTGGCTGCCAGCATCGTTTTGACGAGCAACCGAGGACGGCAGGCGTCTGAACATTGCAACCGTAGAACATTGCTGCTGCCGCCGCCGTCTGCGTCTTTCTAAACGCGCGTCTTTTTTAACGCGATAATATCAGGCTGCGTCTTTTTTAACGCGTCTTTTTTAACATGCGTCTTTTTTAACAAGATTTTCCGCGTCTTTTTTAACGCGCGTCTTTTTTAAGCGTAACCAGTCTATTTCTTTTTTTTAGAATCAACGCGGCTGCGGCGGAGTACCATGTCGATGGTATCGTTTAGCATATCGCCTTTAAAAATTATTGAGCACAATGGACTCATCATTAAACAAAAGAAAATCCAATTGGCTTTGGGGGGGGACGACCGGGGGGGGGGGGGGAAACGGAAACGGCAGGGCGGAAACGTCCAGGGGGAACTGGTAGGGGGTACACGACCTGTTGTAGCCCAGCGTTCGTGCTCATTCGCGCGCACCCGTCGTTTCTGTAGCAGCAGTAGTGTGGCCAGGGTCGCGGCGGCCACCAGCGCATCCGCATTGCCTCGGGCGCTAATTTGCGCGGTGAGGGGGTTGAAGAGCCACGCGGAGGCGACCAGAGCAGCTGAGGACCGGGGCCGCGCGAGCGTCCACAGCAGCGCGCCCACCAACAAGTCGCAACCGACGAACAACAGCTTGCCTGTGCGTTGGAGAATCCCACCTATCTATCGTGTCGTCATTGTTTGTAGTTGTGCGTGGGTGCGTGGGTGGGTGCGTGCGTGCGTGCGTGGGTGGGTGCGTGCGTGCGTGCGTGGGTGCGTGCGAGCGTGCGTGCGTGGGTGCGTGCGTGCGTGCGTGGGTGCGTGCGTGCGTTCGTGCGTGGGTGCGTGTGTGCGTGGGTGCGTGCGTGCGTGCGCGCGTGCGTGCGTGGGTGGGTGCGTGCGTGCGTGGGTGCGTGCGTGCGTGCGTGGGTGCGTGGGTGGGTGCGTGCGTGCGTGCGTGCGTGCGTGCGTGCGTGCGTGCGTGGGTGGGTGCGTGCGTGCGTGCGTGGGTGCGTGCGAGCGTGCGTGCGTGGGTGCGTGTGTGCGTGGGTGCGTGCGTGCGTGCGTGCGTGCGTGCGTGCGTGCGTGCGTGCGCGCGTGCGTGCGTGCGTGGGTGCGTGGGTGCGTGCGTGAGTGCGTGTGTGCGTGGGTGCGTGCGTGCGTGCGTGCGTGCGTGGGTGCGTGCGTGCGTGCGTGGGTGCGTGCGTGCGTGGGTGCGTGCGTGCGTGCGTGCGTGCGTGCGTGCCGGTGACGTACTTGTAACTCGGTCAGGCAGGCAGTGGCGTAGCCAGGATTCTCAAATGGGGGTGGCGCTTTTTTTGCCAATTTTGCCTGGGGCATTCTTCCTATTAAAATATTGCGTAAAGTGGCATGTTTACATCGCATACCGGTACATCGCAAATGCAGCTAAGAGCCAACAATGACAGTGTAGAACCTACTGCGACTGTGTTCATCGTGGTTTAATTTGCGCCGCAGGCAAATTTTGACCGTTTAGACAAGGAAAATGCGCTCTAAGCTTGGGAAAAGTGAAGTAGGACCAATCGGGCAAAATGTCACAGGGTTGTTGAGGTTTTTATCATGCTCAACGAAAAGGGGGTGGCGATCGCCACCCCCCCCCCCCCCCCCCCCGGCTACGCCAGTGCAAGCAGGCCACGTGGGGAGGGGGAGCTCCAGGACCCAGGGCGGGGGGGGGGGCTCGACTTATACTGGTTGGGTGGTGCCCCCTCCCCCAGTAACAGGTGTGACCGGTGCGTGCTAGCGCGCGTGCGTGCGCGAACATGCGTGCGCTGCCTACGTGCGTGCGCGCCATTGCTGTGCTCTTACCAAAGTCATGAAAATAGACGGTGGGCAGTAGGGCGTAGGCGAGCCAGGGCGTGTAGCGATAGGTGGGCCGCTCGTAGGGACCGCCGCCCTCCCAGACGTGTCGGGCCGCGTCCGTATAGACCACGTAGTCGATGTCCGTGAACTTCACCTGGCGGAGAAATATTGAAGGTGAGTAGCATTATACCTACACTACATCATACCCACCAAAGGCTTTGCAGTTATTTCAACCTGTTCGGTATGATAGAGGTGAATAGTGCTTTGCTACCATAAATCGCTAAACAGCGCTATAAAACCCTGACCAAGAAGGCATCGGACGCTATTTTGGTGCAAAATTCCCCGAGCTGGACATCCAGAGCCGGAACACCCCCCCCCCTCAAAGGATCATTTACTACACCCCCCCCAGGTTACAAATATGGGCATGGTCGGGCATGGTCACACACCATAGACACACATACAGTACACCGCATGGTGTGGTGGCATTCACTAACGCAGAAAGGGAAACGTATAGGTCTTGTGCGGCTCCCACCCCCCTGCCCCAATTCCCCCCCCCCCAAAAAAACCCCAAAAAACGAACGGTTTTAAATGCTTTTTGGTACAGATATACGTCACAAAAAAAGCTTCTTAGGCACCGCAGTTCTTGGTCAAAATACCATCACTCTGCAGAAGTCGAGAAAACATCAGAAATTCCTGGGAGTGGGTTGGGGGGGGGGGGTGTTTATTGAGCGCTGCATAAACTACTTGTTTTCAGCAGTCTTTCCAAAAGTTGGCGATTGGTGCCAACGCAGACTCCAAAATAAAAGCTTCAATCTAGTAGTAGTACAGTGTCCATACATCGAGTACGGCGTCGTGAATGCGCCCATAGCAGACGAGCAGCAGACGCAGCGAAGCGGCCAGACAAAAGAGGCTGCGACCCGTCCACTCCGACATTTCGGTGCGCTTTCTCTTGGCCGTACAGAGCCGCACTCTCAGCTGGAATTTCCACCTACAGTGTCTCTGAAAAACATTTGCGATTTGCATTCGGTATTAATTCAATTTACCTGAAAAACAATAGTCGAAGCCATGAGAGACGCACAAATCGGGTGTTCGTATATCGCGTCGCATGCAACGGTCGGTAGACCGGCCAAACGACTCAATTTCCCGCACGCACTTTATTTCCAACAGCACCATAATAACACCACGGCAGAGATTCGAAACGCACACAAATTGCCAGCGTGAATAAGGCACAGCACCGAAAACCTGAACGGGGGGTAGTAGCACCATCGCGACTATTTAGACACTAGTAATCAGAGAGATTGCTGAAAAGGCACCAAAATAGCACAATCCAAAGAATTCAAGGACACACGTCGCGGTCTGCTCGGCAATTGGGCGCGCTGTCGCCTTCGCTGGCCGCAGAGGCGGCGGCCAGAAAGAGGCGGCCGTCGCGGCAGAGGCAAACCTGTAGCTGGTCGGAGAGGCCCCCACGGGGGCCCCCAGGCCTCGAGGCCTGCCCCCGGGCCTGCGGCAGGCCCTTGAGAACGACCCGGCCACTGTCCAGCGTGATCTCGCCCTGAACACGCACAGAGACAAGTGTGAGTGCGTGCGTGCCGGTCCGTGCGTTGGTGCCTATGTATGCGTGCATGCTGGTGCGTGCGTACCGGTGCGTGCGTGGGTGCCGGTACGTGCGTGCGTACCGGTGCGTGCGTGGGTGCCGGTGCGTGCGTGCGTACCGGTGCGTGCGTGTGTGCCGGTGCGTGCGTGCGTACCGGTGCGTGCGTGCCGGTGCGTGCTGCGAGCGTGCTTGCGTGCGTGCGTGCCGGTGCGTGCGTGCTTGCGTGCGGTGCCGGTGCGTGCTGCGTGCGTGCTTGCGTGCGTTCGTGCCGGTGCGTGCGTGTCGTTACTCGCGCGCGTGCCAGTGCATGCGTGCCGGGGCGTGCAACGTTGTGCGTAGCTTTGCATCGGCGGCGGCAGGGTACCGTGTCGCTGCGTAGCTTTACATCCGCGACGGCCCTGGCGACGACGCTACCGGAAAAACTTCGAATTTCGACGTCGCGCGCAGCCTCCACGAGCAGGTCGCGGGACGGCGACTCCAGCCTCAAACGGAGCCATTGTCTCGAAGGCGCCGCACGCACGCACGCACGCGCAGACGACGCGGACACGCACATGAGGGGTTCTCCGGCCTTGGGCTGAATCCGTCCCGTCTGCACGGTGCCCTCGAAGACGCTGCCGCCTTCGTCTAAAAACGTATATTTCAAATTGCTTTTCGAGCACCTAGAAAACAAAATCGAGTAGGATAGAAAAATTCTCGTATGTCGCATGAATCAACACACACCCGCGAGGTGGGGGGGGGGGGGGCATAGCCAGTGCGGACCCCCCAGGACGTATTTGCCCTCTCTGGGGACCCACTCTGCCCCCCGTGCCAGAAATCCACCGGAATTCTCGATAAAAAACAACAACTAATAATAAAAAACGCTCGCACCCAGCACGTGGAGCTTGTCGAGACGCATGCCGACCTCTGAGGCGTTCGCGTAGAACATGAGCTTGTCCGTCTGGTCCACCACCTCGAACGAGTCCGCCTTCACCACCACCCCGCCCCTCTCGTCCAGCCGCACCGCGCTGCCGTTCTAGAGATATGGTTGGATTAGGGGCCGTCAATGGCCCATATAGCATACCCATTTTCCCGTGACGCCTTCCCCCGTCTAGAGCCGCACAATTAGACAAAGACCTTTGGAAGAACGCCATCTGCAACCTAGGGCAGCGACGGCACGAGAAAATTCCAGTGAGAGCGAAGTCTAGTGTCTAGTCTAGTCTAGCGAAGTCTAGTGGATCCATCAAGAATCGAACCCAGAGAACTGTGCGCACAAGAGGCCGATTCTCTACCACTAGGCCATCCGCATCCGTTCTGTATGCAGGCAGAGCCAAATTAAATTGAGTTTTGAAAGACGGAAAATTCGAAACGCGTGAGCGGCATTCTTCTTGAAAACACCTGTCGTCCGGCGGCGTTGAGCAGAATGGACCGGTCGGAACGGATTTCCATCGCCTTGCCCTGGAAACGACATTGCACTCGTTGGTTGAATTTCGATCCCAGCAGCAGGTTGTAACCGAGAAGAGGTCAGGCCGACACCACAGCGGTAGGTGGGGTCTGAAGCCCGGGGGGAGGGGAGGGGAAGGGTCGAGTACTCCAGAGCCATCCCGGGTAAAATGACCGGAACTAGAAGTGTTGGAGGGGGCGGGGATGTTCAAAATAGGTACTTTTTGTCCAGAAGGGTCAAAGTACGGTCTAAATTGCGCTATTTACGCGTTTTTTTTGGGGGGGGGGGGGCGATCCAAGACGTAAGTCTGCGCAGAAACCGCAACTTTACCCCCAACCTTTTCAATTTATGGAAGGAGATTTAATAGAATTCATTGTCGGTGGCCATGGAGGGGTTGCTCCCGCAAAAAAAGGGGGACGACTATGGTCGGTGGGGGAGGGGGAAGGATCCCCCTGCCCGAAGAAGCATTATACACTGAAAATCATTTGCAGGTTAAACCCCTCCCCCCTTGACGTGCAACAATCTCTCGGATTCACCCCCCCCCCCTCCCATTGCTCGAGGTTCGACACATAGGTGGGCTCAGGGGTGGTCTAGGGGGGGGGGGGTTCACCTCCCCCCTGGCTATGGCCGTCCCGCTTTTTTGCGGGAGCGACCCCCCCCCGGGCCATCGCCATCCGGGAGAACTTGCGGGAAACCCTCTCTCAATATTAAAGAAAATGGGCAAAGATGCGTGTTTTTGTGTCTTTTTCAGTGTAGTATGACCCAAAAACGCCTGAAAAGTGGGATTTAGACATTATTTTGACCCATTTTAGACCAAAACGTACCCATTTTACACGTTATTATGGTGCAAAATCCTCCACTTAAACCACCCCTCCTCCAAAATTCTCGATCCCGGTCATTTTATCCGGGACGGCTCTAGACCCCCCCCCCTCGTAACCCCCAGACACCCCCCCCCCCCCCCCTGGCTTTTGGACCAATCTACACCTTCGACACTGAGAGCTACACCTCTGCGAGTGCGAAAACCGCGAAAAAAAAACGGAACAACAAACGGGCTTGGCCTTGAGATCGCTGAAGTAGACGGGTTTCTCGAACTCCGCGGTGCCGTCGACTCGCACTCCGTTCGCCGTCAGCTGCAGACCCCCAAGGCCCCCCTAAACTGGGTGGGACTGTCTGGCACGCACGCACGCACGCACACCGAGTCGTACTAGGGCACGCACGCACGCACGCACGCCCTGCTGACCCATGAGAATCGCAGCACTGCCATGATCCAGACGGTGACGGCGAGGTTGAGCACGATGACGACGGCCAGCAACACGACGAGCAGGTAGAGGCAGCGCTTCCGCCAGCCGTACACGCCCACCCTGCCAGCGCGACCGACACACGTACACGCACGCACGCACGCACCGGCACGCACGCACGCACCGGCACGCACGCACGCACCGGCACGCACGCACGCAACGCACCGGTAGACTTCAGAGTCGGTCATGACGCGGCGTTGGTCGGCGCCGGCGAGAGCGGTGGGCGGCTGGCGCTGCTCCCAGATGGCGGCGCCGCCCGCCGTCTCGTCCTTGGGCGGAGGCGCGCTCACGTAGTAGCTGCCGCCCATGTTAGCTGCCTCTACTAGCTAGCAAGCAATCAATGAAGTCGCAGCTGCCAAATTTGATTGCACGCGTTCGACGGACGCACAACCGCAGCGCAGTTGAGACGGCACATTTACATTCGGGTGTAATCTTCTGCTAGCGTGTTGTGTGGGGATTTCTATTTGGAATTTGTCCATTCCACATTACAAGGTGGTGGAAAAGCGTTTTTATATTGATTCTACATGGCAGAGTCAGACGTAATCGATTCTTGGGCTGTTCTCGTCGCAGTTTCCTTCTCCTCTTGGAATTGTTGCGTCCGAAAACGCATGGACGTTTCCCGAGACGGAAAATTTGTCAACAAAAGTCGAATACCGCTTGGAAGGTGGAAAAGCCCCTTTAAACTGATCAGCTTTCAATTCGCTAAACTTCCCGTCCGTTTGCCTGTCGCGGTCGTGTTGGAGCCTCGAATCTTCGTCCTGACCGTCCCAGTCTAACACTTTGCGCTGCGCAGGCAGTGGCGTAGCCAGGACTTGATTTCGGGGGGGGAAGTCCAATTTCGGCCAAATTCTCAATTTTGCAACAGGGGGGACCCTGTCGAATTTTTTGGACATTGTGCCATTTCGGCTGGGGAAGCTTTAGACACTCTCTCATCCAATCTGTTTACACGCTTTGCGCTCGTTTGTCTGACTACATTCACACCAAAACGTTAGCAATGTTGTCAAAACGGTCGAGTTCCGTGCTCAAAATAGCGCCGCAGGCAAATTTTTTAGAGTAGGGTAACGAACTTTCACGGTTTTTAATGCAAAACAATGCGCCGCAGGCGAAAATTTGGCTCCTTAGTGTCGTTTTCATCATTATTTGCATTGAAATTGAGAAAAATGCCCAGATTGGCACTTTTGCAACAGAGGGTACCAAGTTAAAAAATTTTAGCTTCAGAGAATTTCGGGGGGGGAAGCTTCCCCCCCTTCCCCCCCTTGGCTACGCCACTGTGCGCAGGATTATCTCTCAGTTCTATCGACGGTTACTAGTCCGTCAAAACCGAAACAATAGAAAATCGCGCGTAAAAGTGACAGTCAAAGGCACGGATTGACTCGTGGCGTCGTTCTCATTCGGCCAGTCCGTAGCGGCTTCTGCAGAGCCGAACGACGTCGTCGAGCTCGTGGTCGCGGCGCGGTCGGTAGCCCAGCTCGCGGCGGGCCCGAGCCACCGAGAAGTGGTTGGTCGTGCCGACGATGTCGGCCTCGAAGCGGGTCGCGATCGGCTCGGCGCCCGTCAGCCGGCCCCAGGCCTCCAGCAAGCCGGCCAGCGCCCGCATGGTGCCGAGACCGACGCGTATGCGCGGAGGCCGGCGACCGAAAGCCTCGGCGACCGGGCGCCAAAAGTCGAAACTGTCGACGGGCGTCTCGTCGACCAAGAAGTAGGCGCTCCCAGCCACCGGCGACCGTCTGAGAGATTACGTTTGCGACTCTCATGAGCGAATTCGTACGGCCCTCTCTGATGGGAGGGGGCAGGGATTAGAACTATTATGATACCGTAAATCCTAGAAATAGTGAGGTTGAAGTAATAGGACACCCCCTCCTATAAAGACCCGGGTTCAAGAATTCCTAGTGATCTGCGTTATCGATAAGCAAAAATCAAAGTTGCAGTTCAGTTTCTACGATGTGTACAAGTTGCAGCAATTGCAACGAACTGCAACACATGAACTGAAAACATTTTCACATCGGCCAATCTCAATGGCTCAACAAATGTCGCCCTCGCCATTAGTGGACCCCCTCCAATACTGCCCCAGGTAAGGAGAGGTTGACAGCATTTGATAATGGTCCGGGGGCACTATTGGAGGATTTACGATATACGATTCGCCACAGCCAGCGAAAAGCGACGAACTCATCGGAGAGCCGTTCATAGGCGAGCCGGACGGCGAGTCGGCAGTTCTCGGCCGAGCTGTACTGCGTGAGCACGCGCGGCCGGCCGAAGCGACAGAGCGAGTAGCGACCGCCGCGAATCTCGTCCTGAATCCGTGCGTCCCCTGCGTCCGGCACCTGCCCCTCTCGGCAAGAAGACTCGAAAGCGCTCACGATGGCGCGCTGCGTCGTGCGCAGCTCCCCCGCGCCGTAGATGGCGCGGAAGCGGAGCGAGCAGACGCGCAGGCGACGCGGCGACGTCGTCGCCGCCGCCTCCTCACCACCGACGCAGCGGACGGGCCGGCCGTTGGCCCTGAGCAGCATCCGTTCGGCCAGCATCTTGGACGCCGTGTACGCGCACGTATGCTGGAACGCGTCGATCGTCGTGCCGGCGCGTGCGTACGTGCGTGCGTGCGTGCGTGCCGGTCCGTGCGTGCGTGCGTGCATTGGAGCCAAACCCGCTCGACGGGCACGTAGGGTAGAGACTCGTCGCCGTTCTCGATGGGTTCTCGGCAGAAGACGACGCCGACAGTGCTGGCGAAGACGAGGCGCTGGACGCCTCGCGACACGCACGCCGCCAACACCGTCGCCGCTCCCTGCACGTTCACCTCGTAGACACGGCGTTTCTCCAGCTGCAACGACATTTCCTCCTTCGTCGGCATACCTGTAACCGGGTCTGGAGAGTGGGAGGGAGGGGGTAAGTGGCCGAATTCTGGGGGGGGGGGGGGGTGGAGCAAAAAGTGAGGGTAGCTGGCCATTTTTTTAGTTACACTGGTAGTTTTTGGTCAAAATGGGTATAAATACGGTCTAAACAGTGTTATTTAGCAATGTACCTATGTATGTACCGTATGTATAACCAATGTAGCTGCAGGAGACAAAACTGTAAGCTTTTGTGCGTTCGTTTGCGCTAGCTATGTACCTACCTAATACACTATGCAACTCGCTTTGCACTGTGTGGTGTGACTTACCTTCATTTTGAATTGCAGCCCCCTCCCCCCTTGCTGTGCCTTCTTGCTGCATCAAGCTCGCTCAGTGTGTACTGTCTACTAGGGATGAGCATGGGCCGGGCCGCCCCGGCCCGGCCCGTGGGCCGGGCCGGGCCGGAATTCCAGGCCCGTTTTGCGGGCCGGGCCGGGCCGGGCCTACGTTTTGAAGGTGCGGGCCGGGCCGGGCCGGGCCGGACGTTCTTGGCTGGCCAACGTAGATAGCTACCTATGTAATGCATTGTAAGTATCTGCGACTATTCTGCACCGTATTAGCAACTTTGTATTCTATGACGCGCGTCTTTCGCGCTCAAATGGTGTAAAGGCCGTAAAATGGTTGTGAACTGCGATTCTGAGAGGTGGATGCGCCATTCCGTTAAGTAAATCACGTCAATTGGCATACGGTATTTCAGTAAATTGTACACTGTAGTGACCGTACTTATTTCGTGTTGCGGGCCGGGCCGGGCCGGGCCTGCGATATTGAGCAGTTGGACGGGCCGGGCCGGGCCGGGCCTGGATTTTGAGGGTGCGGGCCGGGCCGGGACGGGCCGGACTATCTGGCGGGCCGGGCCGGGCCGAGATGTGCAGGCCCGTGCTCATCCCTACTGTCTACTCAGCAGCAAATGCTCCCCGCTTCTGCAGTCCGCATCAACGCACGTAGCGTTAGCGTAGCGTTGTTACCATGAGATGTACACACTTCGCCCTTGCGCAGTTTGTGTAACAAACTGTCGCCGGTGGATGCTACGTGAGAGTGCACCGTTGAGAACTTTTCACGTATCGGAAAAGGGATGCATGGTGGGGTGGCAGTGGCAGTACTCAGTACTGAAGGTAGGTACACTTTCGCACATATGTATGGTTCGCAGTACGCACAGAAGCAATGTTCGTGCGTTTTCACTGGCAAACGCCTCCGAGACGGTAGCGAAGTCCGCCTTGCCGAGTTTCTTTACGAGTAAAAGAAATGGTCTTGCCAAAAAATCCATTAAAATCGCAATAAACAGTCACGTCACGTGCCTGTGCGAGACCCGACTGGCCATAGGCGGCCAGGTGGACGACGCCGTCGCAGCCTTCGAAAGCCGCCTCCACGGCGCGCGAGTCCGTCACCGACCCCTAAAGAGGACACCTACATAGGTACGCAACTCCTTTGTTGGGAGCCAGTTGCTGTTACGCATCGGGAGTCATAGCCGACCGCGCAAGCGACGGCAGTGACAATTCCAGCTAGTTGTGGGAACTGTATGTATACAGCTAAGCAGAACCGAGTTGACTGGGACTCTCTCGAGAAGTGGATCCGAGAGACGCAGTGATCATAACAAGAAAATGTCCCACCTGGACGACTCGGGCTCGGGCCAGTTGGCGTCGGTCGTGCACGCGCTCGTCCAGCTCGTCGAGTCGCAGGGCTGCGACGTCGAGGAGGACGACCTCGTGTCCGTGACCCAGCAGCTCGTCAGCCACGCGCAGCCCGAACCAGCCGCAGCCGCCGGTCACGCACACGCGGCCCATGCTACTACAGCTGCCTCTGTCTCTGCCTCCGTGTGTCCAAATTTTCTCGACGGGCGAAAAAAAGTGAAAAACGAGCTGTGTAAGACGACGCGCGTTTGACAGCGTCTCGCGAGAGTAGGAGGGGTGCAAGAGACGCCCCCGCTCGCGCCCGAGCTAGAAATCCAGGGAGAGAATTGAGTCAGACTCGATTGCCGCCTGTGACGGTGTGGCCGTCTTGCAGGCGTTGATGGGCCAATTATACCGATACTTGAACGGTCCGAATGACTGGTGAAGCAGACTGGTCAAACAAAATCGTTAGCAAATTCGAAGCGTAGAATACGTCGCAGTCGCAACGTACACTCGCCGACAGTGTTGTTGTACCCGCGAAACTTGCGTAAACAGAATGACGTCACGCAAACGAGCGCTGCGGTTCGGTGGCCACACTGCAACGGTTGTCACGTTTTGTTGTTCGGTTTCGCTGCTCCGTTGAATCCCGCGACTAACACGTAGTCAAAATAGGTATCAGCGCAAATGAGGGGCGTAGCCAGGGAGTTGTTGCTTGTCAGGGTACATTTTCAGAGGTGGTCGTGGTTGTGTGTCATCATGACTCACCTACCAATCATACTCATTCATTGCCTTATCCAAACAACACTCAAATAATAATTTCCTCTAATCTAATAACAATAACACTCTAATAATTTCCTGGATGCAATTGCCCACTGCATCCACACCCCCCCCCCTCACCTCCTTCCGGGCTACACCAGTTTTGGAACACGACTTTGGAAGAACTCCATAACCGAGTGGAGACAACGCAAAACACTTGTCGAGTCGGAATGAGTGGAACGTGAGACAAAGAAAACGCCTATACAGAAAGAGGTGCTAATACAATACGATACTGAGCGAGACAGCGCACAGGTATATGCACGAGTTGAGAGGGAGAGAGAAGTTGCGCGCACGGGGAGACGAAAAGGTTCGTTGTTGTTGTCGTTGTGCGCAACACGTAGCATCGGTGTTTATGTATTGGTCGGTTAATCATGTCACCGGGTCTGTTTTATGTGGGAGAGAGGGCGTCGCAATTTCCGACTCAGATTCAGACACCGGAGATGAAGCTCGTCTCTTTCCTCGTTCCAGTCTCCGAGCCGGCTGAACGTGCAATGATGTACATACATAGGTGCATGCATTATGTAGTTGGAGCCACAGTGCCCTCACTACCTAGGTTATGTACAGTTTAATAGACCGGTAGAGTTAATGCAACTCCATAGACCGGCTGCAGCTCTGTTTTTTCGACCCGTCCAAAAGCGCCGGTTTGGGGGAAGTTCGATAAATCGGCGACGTAAATGCGCACCTTCTCGCTTTGATCCCTACTGCCAGCACAATAGGAGAGAGGGCAGTGGAGAAGCAAAGTATCACATTCAAGATGAGCCTAATTCATGGCGGAGCTGTAGAATGATTCGAGCTGCACAGACCTGGCATGAACACGAAGGTCGACGCGTCCCTGCCGAAGGCGTCGGTCGCCTGCAGCTCGTCCTCGTAGAGCCCGTCGCTTGCGCTGTCGCCATCGCTGCAATCTCACAGCTGTCGACTCGGCTCACGCATACATCTGTCGTCATTTGTATGCGTGCGTGCGTGCGTGCGTGCGTGCGTGCGTGCGTTGGGTTGGAATCATTTACGGGGATCCAGTCACCTGTCCTCGGAGTCGTCATCCTCCGAGTCGAGCCACTCTTTCTCGACGTGGAAGCCCTCGGACGCGTCGTCGTCGTCGTCGTCGTCCACGGCGTCCAAGGGATTCGTCACGACGCGCACTCCCGCGAAACGACCGTTGTCGGTCGCGGGCGAAGCGGAGCGCGCGTCGAGACCGGCGGAGCGGAACCAGTACAGCGCCCCGTACAGCACGCCCAACACCAGCACGATCAACACGCCCGCCATCGCCACCACCGCTGAATGAGTCGGCGCGCGAATTGAAGACAGCGTTTACTCGTGCAGTTCTAACTTTTCAACGTTCAATATTTTAAAATGCTGCGGCACTTTTGATTCTCGAGACACAATACAAATGTGTGCAAGTGTATCTGTCAACGGTGGTACCGTAAACCTTCAAATTAACCCCGGGGCAAATTTTCCACTGACCCGTAGGAGGGAAAGGATGATTGGATGTGGGGGGGGAGGCGCATGCGGAATTAACTGTCGGGAGGCGCTATCTTGCTAAAAACGGTTTATACCGGTAGGAGGGAGAGGCGAGGGAGGCTCGCTGAAGTTAGTTTGTGGGTGGGGGAGCGGTTAGAATTTCGAGGTGGCATCACTCTACCGCTGTATAAGAAAGGTTACTTCTAGGCTCCTTGCACCTCCTCATTCATTCCCTATACTAGACGCATACCCAGCGACGACGACGAGACAATCGTTTTTGAGCAGTGTAGTGGTCTGTGTACATATAAAGCAGCAAGTATTGGCCGGAAGAACTCTCTAGTTTCAGAGGGGGGATATTCAACTCAAATGAGTCTTTAAGGGGTGGCAATTAAAGGGGTGGGCACTTATCGCATAATTTAAACATCTCATTGCAGAAGCCCGTTAGAAAAATGTGACCGTGGAGTTGAACTGATTTTCGAAAAGGCAGGGCTAACTAGAGAGAGGGTTACGGTACGCTTGTCGAGACATTCGCGATGGAGATGGCTCCATTGAGGGCCTCCAACAACACCAAGGACACCAACGAACACGTTCCGAACCCAGGACGGCGGCGGTGCCGGCGAGCGGCTGGCTGTTGCGGCTCGATTGGGGCAGCGGGCCGACCAGGGCGCCCGTGTCGTACCAGGCGTACGCGTCGCCGGTGGGGACGAGCACGACGGCGGCGGCGACGAGCAGCAGCAGCAGCAAGGTCGCGACGGCGGCCATCCCTCTCGTCGGTGGGCCTCTGCTCTGGTCACGAATCACGAGGGAGAAGCGAGCAAGAGCGAGAGGGCTAGTAGCTCGAGAGAAGAGACACAGTATGCGAGGACGGTCGCGGTGCCGAGCGGCGTTTAGCGGCCGGCCGGGGACACTGAACCGACGGGCCGCGTCGTCACCGCGTCGCGACGCAGCCTGCCGACTATTGATTTCCGTTGCTGCTCGACAGCTAGCGCCCCCCCCCCACCCCCTCCCACTAATTACGTGGGGGGAGGGGTACGTGACAGCATCAGGCACACGAGCCCTAGGCGCGGGTTTTCTCTCTCCCACGGCTCTCGCTCTAAAGGAGCCTCAACGGCGATATTAGGTCCATTAAGAAGCGGGCTCAAGGGAGACCGGTGTGAGAAAGGAATGATAAACGCGCCTAATTAGCCGCGAAAGAAGAAGCCGCGCTCGCCTACATATTTGCACTGCAGCTTATTAGAACGCACGCGCTGAGCAAAACCGAAAGAGTCATTCTGTTTCTTGAAGATGTCTTGATTTCTTTCAGTTGCTTCCATCATCAGAGACCATAAAGCAATCACTATTCCTCAGACTGCATTCGGCTCAGTGAAACACCAAACATATCGCACGCGGGTCGAATTTTTCGTGTGCAGTCAAAATGTACCGTGAAACTTTCGTAAACTTTTCGTGAAGTTTTTGCGAATTTTTCTTGAAACTTATCAGACAGACCGAAGGAAGGTTGCCTTCTAGACTTACTGAAGGCTTTCTACTGGGAAATTAGTTGACACTCGTCACTGTGCTATCATTCTGATCAGTGCTACATGCTGTCAAGCCAGATTTGCGCCACAATCTGACACCTGAGCCAACCCGTGACTTTGTGCTCTTTGTGTTCTATAGGTTGTCGTATCCGAAGCGAGACCTTGATTGTCTCACAAGGCGGTGTCAGGCTGGCAAACTTCCACACACGTTGATTACTACTACCAGATCCTTTGTCGAACCACTCTGAATCCAACTGATACCGGCTTGTTTCTTGTGCTTATGACAATCACAACGCTCTTTCATTCCTTACAAACTCCCGGCGTGGTTTATTGTGCCAACACGGGCCATGTACCACGAACGAAACCCTATTGCAAACAAAGTCGATTGAATTGAAAGAACCTATTCAACGTCTCATGGAACTGGGTATCACCCTGTGTCTGTCTTTAGATCAGGCCCTTGTCTTGGAGCAGCTTCTTGGACATCTCGAGGTGCATGGCGTCCTCGAGCGGAAAGCTGGCGCCCCAGATGAGGCCTTCCTCGAGCGCGTATTGTGCCAGCTCGAACATTCCCTGGGCATTAATAATAACTAGCCGCTTCGAACTCAGGACTCCTGCTTGCAAAGTGCTCCAAAGTGCTTCGACATCAATTTGTCTCATGAAATAAAATAATGTTCTCGGCGGGATGGGCTTGTGTCTTGCTTACGTGGTCTTTTTTTGGCAAAGTACAATTGTTGCGTCCGCGTCCGCAGCGTCCGAAACCTAAGTGAAGCCTAAGCCTAAGCGAAGCAAAGCATAAGCCTAAGCCAAATCAAAGCCAAAGCATAAGCCTAAGCAAAGTCTGGACTAAGCCTAAGCAAAGCCTAAAATTAAGAAAGTTTTCATTGGACGCAGCAGCAGACGCGGACGCACGCATCAATTGTTTTCAGCCGTTTTTTTCGGGGAAATCCAAGTTCATTGGGCCATTGGACCGGGCGAAACGCACCACAATATTTCATTTATTACGTTTAATGCGTCGACGATCAGTGCTCAACGCCAAGAAAAACTAAAACAACGCACCACTAAAACGCTAACACATACACGCGCATGCGTGCGTGCGCCCACTCGCGAGTCCGTGCGTGCGTGCGTGCGTGCATGCGTGCGTGCGTGCGTGCGTGCGTGCGTGCGTGCGTGCGTGCGTGTGCGTGCGTGCGTGCGTGCGTGCGTTCGTGCGTGCGTGCGTGCGCGTGTCCTTGTCCATATGCGTGTGCGTGCGTGCGTGCGTGCTTGCGTGCGTGCGCGTGACCATGTCCAGTGCGTGTGCGTGCGTGCGTGCGTGCGTGCGTGCGTGCGTGCGTGCGTGCATGCGTGCATGTGCGTGTGATCCCAGTTTTTACAGCATTAACACCTGTAAAACAAAGTAAAAAATAATAAAAAGTTCAAAGTTTTATAGCATAAACACGTGCAAAACGAAAAAGTTATAAACAAAAAGTTACAAGTACTCTTATGGCAGAGGTTTGATCCCAGGAGCTCCAGAAAAGTAACGGACATCATAGGCACTACACCATTGATCTGTTCAGAACTGTTTTCTAAACACTTCTGGTAAGTCAGAAGCACGCATAAAATGTGCTGTATTATCATATAATTTATTTATATTTGCATAACGCATGGATTACGATGGCTTCAGTAGTGCCACTCTTATTTTGATGGTAAAATGTGCCAAGCAAGCTTCATACAAAATTTCAGCTCAAGCTCAATCCATCCAGCAGAACTGCAGACAGAACCCACAAACAGTCATACTACTGTAGAAAAGGATAATGCTATATCTTGTCATTACTGTAGCAAATTGGAAAACGAATGCCAGATTCGTGATCACCACGGTCGATTACATATATCCCAGGCAGATTTGACACTAAATTCTCAAATTCGATCAAACGCAATTTGCATATTCAATGCGTCGTATCTCGCGATTACGGTATCGCACTGGAAAACGGATGTGATATTCGTGATCAGCACGGTCCATTACATATATCCCAAGCAGATTTGACACTGAATTCTCAAATTCGATCAAACACGTATGCGCAATTTGCATAACTCACGAATTACGGTAGCTATCGCAAATCCGGCCCTTAAATGACGGTGAAGTTTCCCACGGCAGCTTCATACAAAATTTCAGCTCAATCCATCCAGCGCAACTCTCTGGGCTGCGTTGCACACAGACAGACAGACAGACAGACAGACAGACATTGTGCTTTAGTAATATAGATAATAATAATAAGAATGTATTTACGACGGTTACCGTAAATCCTCCACTACTGCCCCCGGGGCCCCAGTTTATAAGCCCCCCTCATAATTAGCCCCCACCCCCTATAATTATACACCCTAAAAGGCGCACGACATAACGTACCCCTTACCCCCAGTGGCACATTGGAGGGGGGGGGGGAGCTATATATCTCAACCTTGCCTTCCCTGGGGCACTATTGGATGGGGGCTCCACCAGAGGATTTACGGTAACTGTTGCAGACGCATAGTCATTCTACTCTCCACCCTCCCCAGCCGACACTCATTTTTGTGTCTTCACTAGGCGGTTGTGTTGTTTCTTGTTCTTCTTCTTACGCTGCCAAGTTTGCAATATTTCGGTGTGTTCTGTGCAGGGTCGACGACCTCTCTCCCGTCCCAAAAGGAGGGAATAGAGGTGCATAGGTAGGTATGTTGTGTTAGTCTAAGGAGCTTTCCTTGGATACAACGTGCACTTGCGTACCCTCTGCATGTACTCGTCCTTGTACTCGTCCAGCGTGTCGTCCATGATCAGGTCGATGGCGATGCCGTACGCGTGGTTTGACCACTCGTTTTTGCTCGACCGGTTGGGACGGCATTCGAAGGCCGCTGCGCGACGAAGAGAGAACAATTGCTATTGTTGTTGGATTAGGGGCAACGCTAGGAGGCCGTCAATGGCCCATCCATATAGCACACCCATCATCTCCATGACGCCTCCCCGTCTAGGGCCGCAGAACTACCTACCTAGGGCAGCGACGGCACGAGAAAATCCATTGTGAGAGGAAGTCCTCGATCTAGTGGCTAAATCAAGAGTCGAACCCAGAACCGTGCGCGCAAGAGGCGGATTCTCTACCACCCACTAGGCCATACGCTGCCCGGAGAGAGCAATGCGCTGCACCGAACGCAAGCATTTTGCGTACTTTTTGTCTTGGTGAAGAGGTCGTGAAGCGTAGGATTGACGCGGCGGAGGCGCTCGAAGACCTTGGCCAGGGTCTCGAGGAAGGGCTTGAAGCCGTAGACGTTGATCAGGCCCACCTGCACGTGGCCCATGTACGGCTTGAGCTTGGCGTTTACGTAGCCGCCCCCGTACTTATCGGTGGGCGTGCAGGGCGTCGCGCCGAACTTTGCTAAACACGCGAGCCGGCTGCGCGCGCCCAGCGGACGCGGTGGCGATTTTCGCGCGCGCACTTGTCATGCAGAGCTGGCACTGGGCGATGCCACCCTTGGACGGCTCGCCGCCCCTCCACAGGGCCCGCTGCCACCAATATTTCCTGCCTTTCCTGGCCTTCGGCTCTCGCAGGATGCCCCGCTTGCAGGACTCGGCCGAGTCGCAGCCCACGAACTCCGAGAAGCCGGGAATCTCGTAGCGCGGCTGGTAAGTGCCGCCGCTCTTCGGTGCCTTGTTCGGTCTCCAACTGATCGGCATCAGCATCTGTTGGCCTGCAACGGAGTCGGGTGTTCGGACGAGCAAGTCGTCGGCGGCGGGCCCCACTTTTGCGCGTGTGCCGCACGAACGAGGCGCCGCTCGAGCTCGAGCCGGGAGAGGTGACGGAGCTGAGCTGGCTGTACGAGGTGGGCGCCGGCTTGGGCGTCTGGTGCTCGCCGTTGGCTCCCAGGCAGCAGCGGATGTTGTTTCCGCCCGGACAACGATGGCTCCTGATCTGGTCCTGCTTGCAGTTTGTCTGGTGCGAGTCGATGCAGTGGCCTAGACGGGTGGGGTGGGGTTGGGGGGGGGGGGGGAGCGCCCCAGCTCTTCTGGCGCGAGTGTATATGTACCTTCCGGCTTGCAAGTGTTGCTCGGGTGGTCCGGATACAGCGACTGGTAGTTCGCTGGGGCGACGGGGTTTTGAGGCGCCACGGGTGCCGGCGAGGGCAAGGGGGCGCCAGAACCCTTGGGCGTCTGGTGCTCGCCATTGGCGCCGAGGCAGCAGCGGATGTTGTTGCCTCCGGGGCAACGACTCTTCCTGATCTGGTCTTCTCGGCAGACCGTCTGGTCCTCGTTGATGCAGTGGCCTAAGCGGAACGAACCATAAAACCCAGTCCCGTCCCCGTCAACGGACAGGCGAGATCAAAAAAAAAAAACCTTCGGGTTTGCACGTGTTCGACGCGCTGTAGGGATACAGTGATTGGTAGGCGACGGCGCTCGCGGCCCAGCAGAGCAGCAGGGCGGCCGTTCTCATGATCGGCTGACAACTATTGATTGACTGATTGACCCGATATCGAGAGAAAGTGAGAATCTGCAACAACTCTCTCCGTATTTAAGCAGCCCTTTTCGAAGCGGAACGCCTGACACAATACCGTCGGTTCGTGCGCTTTTGTCTGGACGAAAACTGCTTCGATTCAGCGCAATTTTTTTTTTTGAAAAACGGACAAAGGATTTTTAGCGCAAAATTTAGCTCCGTTCTGTCGGCGTAGCCATTCTATAGCGCAGTATTGAGAAAACGATTCAATTCAACCGCTTCGTCAATTCAAGTGTTTTCACCCCGCGGCACGTGGCGAATTCATACTAGGCAGCCGCTTACTCAGTACATCTGCTGAAAAGTGCTCAGAAGTGGGCCTCATAATTAGCCCTCCCCCACAACTATAATTATACACCCTACCCTACCTAATTGGACCATCGTCTAAGAGGCATTTTTTCCATGTCTGTCTGGGTGCAAGTATGGTTGCGTATGTGTATGTATGTGTATGTGAGACTTCAGAGTGTGTTAGAGTGTACCGACGTATGCGCTCAGGGTATGTAATTTCCCTTAAAATCGCCTCCACACGCTTTGCGCCAACAATGTTCCCCACACATCGACCCTTCCAGTTATGAGCACCTCCCAGTAATTTTACACCCTTCTAGAGCTCGAATGAAACAATTTCGCCCCCCCCCCCGGGGGGGGGGTCATACCTGTAATCGGGTCTGGAAGAGTGGGGGGGGGTAGACGGCACTTTTTGGAGGAGGGGGTGGCTGGAGCAAAAAGTGGGGGGGGGGGGGGGTAGCCGGCCATTTTTGAGTTATACTGGTACTTTTTGGTCAAAAATGGGTATAAATAAGGTCTAGACAGTGTTAATTAGCTGTTTTATGGTCATATAACACTGAAAAGCACTGAAATACACCAACATTTATTCACATTAATCGTTTTAGAATGAGAGAAAATGCTTTGGGAAAATTCTGGGGGGGGGGGTTGGAAGGGAGTTGGGTGGGTGTTGGAGAAACAGTGCGGGGCCCCCAAACCACCCCCCCCCCCCAGTTACAGGTATGGGGGGGGGTATATGGTTTACAGTACGCACCTTTTGGTAACAAAATGGGTCAACAAATTGTAGTCGAATTTAAGTCGAACAGCGCACACAGATCGCAAGCAATGGCAACGAATTGAAATCCTGGGCGATCGATGGAGTGGGGAGGGGAGGGCTATTTGCAGGGGTATCAAGCCGTATCAATTCGGCGGAAGGGACAAAACATGACGCATCGTTCCGTCCACACGTGTGTCTTCACTGCGTTGATGACACTAGCGAAGAAGAAAACTAAACGCTTCTTGCCGCTTCTTGCCAAGACACAGTTCCATTCTCTGAGACATAATTAACATGAATCACAACTTTTCCGGCGCCAATGGCAATTTTCCGTCCCGTCCCCTAATTTTCTACGCAGGCCTAATTGAGTGCAATCACTCTGCTGCCGTTCGTCCATCAACAACATCTCCGGTGGTTTTCTTTCTCTCTCTCTCTCTCCCTTAGCACTTTTCCACTGCTTCTTGTTATTGCTTCAGTGTTGTGACACATAGGAAGGCGCCATGATTTTGAACATAACCGCGCTTGACTTTGTCATGTTCTTGGCTTGCTTGGTGTCGGTGCCGTGCTATCTCTTTGTGCTCTACATAATCTTCAAGTATCGGGCCCAATCTCCGTTTAACAGTTCCTTCTTTGCGATCGCATTCAATCTTGGAATCTTGGACGTAATTCATTTGGTCGAAGACTGGCTGCTGGGGAAGTTCCCCGCGTATGCTTGGCTGGGAATGCACAACCTTGTCATGATTGATCCCGGGCTGTTTAGCAAGGCTTACAATATGCTTTTTTGGTACGTGAGCCTGTGTCAGATCAACGGAGTGCTATCGCTGGCGATCAACAGGCTTTGCGTGGCCGGTTACAAGCAGGTATGCTGCTAGATTCGCATGAAATAAAATGGAAAATGCACTGCACTGCACTGCACCCATTGCAGAGATGGAACAACAAGGTCACTGGAGCAGTTATTGCAATGACATGGCTAACGCCCATTCCAGTTGTCATTCCACAGGCGTTTTTCCACTACGACTATCAACCAAAACAGAATGGCGGCGTTGTCTATCAATGGCTGAATGAATGGCAACAAGTGAGTCTTGAGAACTTCGCTGCTAACAGTTCATACAATTACTAGGTATTTGAATTTGTCAAATTTAGCAGCTCTACTTTTTGCTCTGTGGTTGTTGGTGCGCCCTTGTCGTGGTGGTCTGCGCCACGTGCTATCTGATGCTTTTTATCAAAGTCCGAGAGTGCGGCAACTTGGCGAGAAAAACAGCCATTCCTTCGAGAAAAAAAGTGGAGATCAAACTCGCTTGGCTGGGTATAACCTTATGCATTTTGCAGGTGAAAAACCCCCCAACAAACTAGACAATTCAGTGTTAATCCTCTATCAAATGCATTTCCAGACCATGTGCGCTGCGTTTTGTGCTACGATGTCATTTGCAACCAATAAACCTTTTCGTGAGCGGATGTTCACTGCTCAAGTGGTCATTATGGACATTTACTCATGGATTAATCCATATCTACTCCTCATTTGCAGCAAAAAGTTGAGAAACTGCACCATGTCAACGTTGATGCACGCAACCGGCATCTTCTATACAACGAGCCCAGTGCAGCAACCCAAGGCAATTATTCCCTTACGACCATTCAATGTACCAACTGAGACGGTTCACATCAGTGCACCTGAAATTAAAACCAAACATCTACCCGGTAATAAGGAAGAGAGGGAATTCGAAAATGGACAGGCTCTTGAAGAGATTGAATTACTAGACACGGATGTGTTTCTGTAGCTTCCGTGAAGTGATTCGTTCGTTTTGCCAACTGTGCGATATGTCGCGAACAATTTGGGCGCAACACGATTGCAGCACCAAGTAATTAATTACCCTGAAAATCCGCAGTCACAATAGTATTAAAATCAGTCATCTCATCTGCAAGTCGCGAACGCGCACCCAAGGACTAAGGTACACCAACGCTCCAAATATACATGATAGGGACAGCTAATTGTAATTGATACGTGGCAGAGCAATAACAAACCTTGAAATCTTCGCAAGGCGTCCCCTCTAAGGGTTTCGTTAGAGGCCCCGCAGAATTTTTCAACCACCCCCCCCCCCCCCCAAACCCTACCCAAGAGACTTTCACTCGGCCTAAAACGATAAAAGTAAGTAAACGTTGGTGTATTTCAGTGCTTTTCAGTGTTATATGACCATAAAACAGCTAAACAACACTGTTTAGACCCTATTTATATCCATTTTTGACCAAAAACTACCAGTCTAATAAATTATTGCAATCTTCCCCCACTTTTTTCTCCACACCCCCAGCCCCAGAATTCGGCCATTTACTCGTACGCCCCCCCTACTCTTCCAGACCCGGTTACAGGTATGGTGATAGGGGCAGCTAATTGTAATTGATGGCACAGCAATAACAAACCTTCAAATCTTCGCATGGCGTCCCCTCTAAAGGACAGAGTGCACTCTAAACAATACTTCCCCTCGCTTTCCTAAAAGTCCCTCCTCTAAAGACCATTTACCCCCCCCCCCCCGGTTACAGGTGCGCAGTACGCTTTCATTCGCGAGTCGCTCGCTTGCGTGACGACGACGACCGACACATCACAGCAGCGGGGGCGCTGGGCGCGACGACAAAAAAAAAGAAACCAACCAATCGGGAGACAAACGAACACGCACGCACGCAGGCACGGACGTGCGTGCGAAAAAAGCCAAGAAAATGTGGACTGATCAGCGCTGCTCAATGATGATCTGCTCGCGAACGGGTATGTTGAGCTCCGCCAGCGTGCTGGAGCGGTCCAACGTCGTCAGCTGTAACAATTCTTTAAATGCCCATACATGCAACCGGTCCCCCCTCCCATCTATATTACTAAAGCACAATGTTTGTTTGTCTGCAACGCAGCCCAGAGAGTTGTGCTGGATGCATTGAGCTGAAATTTTGCATGAAGCTTCCGTGGGAAACTTCACCGTCAAATAGGGGCCGGATTTGCGATAGCTACCGTAATCCTTGAGTTATGCAAATTTCGCATACGTGTTTGATCGAATTTGAGAATTCAGTGTCAATTCTGCTTGGGATATATGTAATCGACCGTGCTGATCACGAATATCACATCCGTTTTCCAGTGCGATACCGTAATCGCGAGATACGACGCATTGAATATGCAAATTGCGTTTGATCGAATTTGAGAATTCAGTGTCAAATCTGCTTGGGATGTATGTAATCGACCATGGTGATCACGAATCTGGCATTCGTTTTCCAATCTGCTACAGTAATGACAAGATATAGCATTATCCTTTTCTACAGTAGTATGACTGTTTGTGGGTTCTGTCTGCAATGCAGCTTGAGCTGAGATTTTGTATGAAGCTTGCTTGGCACATTTTACCATCAAAATAAGAGTGGCACTACTGAAGCTATCGTAATCCATGTGTTATGCAAATATAAATAAATCATATGATAATACAGCACATTTTATGCGTGCTTCTGACTTATCAGAAGTGTTTAGAGAACAGTTTCATACAGATCAATGGTGTAGTGGTTATGATGCCTTTTACTTTTCTGGAGGTCCTGGGATCAAACCTCTGCCATAAAAATACTTGTGACTTTTTTGTTTATAGGTAACTTTTTTTGTTTTGCACGTGTTTATGCTATAAAAACTCTGAACTTTTTATTATTTTTCACTTTGTTTTACCGGTGTTAACGCTATAAAAACTTGTATTACACGCTCATGCACGCACGCACGCACGCACGCACGCACGCGCGCGCGCGAGGCACCCACGAACCCACGCGAGCACGCGCGCGCGCGCGCACTCACGCACGCACGCACACTCACATGGACACGCACACGCACATGCACGCACATGCACGCACGCACGCACGCACGCGCGCTCGCACGCACGCACGCGCATGCACATGGACATGGACACATGCATGCACGCACGCGCACGCTCGATCGCACGCACGCATGCAGAGTTGCACGCATGCATGCACGGTTGCGAGAGCAAAACGTTTTTGAACATACAACACATACAAACAGACACACCGAAAAGCATATGCTCTCCCCCCCCCCCGCCACATACCATCACCACAGAAAATAAAACAAAACTTCTGCAAACGAGTCTCAGCACATGTCTCCAATTTACGTCGTGCGTGTGTTGATATGAAATTTATTTAAAACAGAGTGGGTGTTAGAAGCAATTCTGTAGTATTCATGAAAATGCGTTGGTTGACATGCATTTGCTTTGGTTGATCTGCATTCCAACACTTTGCAGTTTCATCTGTGCAGTGATTCATCATTGTACTACTGAGTATCCACAACATTATTTTAATTCAAGAGACTAATTGATGTTTAACCATATTGGAGCACTTTGCAAGCAGGAGTCCTGAGTTCGAAGCGGCTAGTATCTGTAACTGGGCGGGGGGGGGGGGGTGACTGGGGGGAGGGTTTCCCTCCCCCCACTTGCTGGTTTTGACCCCACCAACCGTCCCCTCAGATTGTCCTGAACCCCCCACCCAGCCCCCCAGACTTTTTGGAAACTTTCTAGTACATACTTTTATGCAAAATAAATGGGTTTTGTAGTGTTTTTGAGCAAAAATCAACCCAAAAGTGCCAATATTGCTTTATTTACAGTGTATTTTGACCAAAAAGTACCCATTTTAGGGTTTCACAGTGTCTTTTTGACAAAAATCAACCAAAAGTGCCAATGTTTTCCTTCCCAGACCCCCTCCTCCAGATTGCCCCCTCCAGAAAGTGCAACCCTCCCCCCTCCCAAGTCCAATTCCCGGTTACAGGTATGCCCCCACCCCACCAGCACCGAACAAAGGTGGGACCACAGCCACATATGGACCTTTCAAAATTTAATTGTAAAATGCTGACAAATTCGGGGGGGGGGGTAAGGTATGCCTGCAACTAGGTCGAACCGAGTTGAGGGTGGGGGGGGGCAGGTAAACGGACCTTTGAAAGGAACCGGCAAAAAATTCTGGAGGAGAGAGAGAAAGGTTTGATATTCCGGTCCTACCTCTTTCAGGTATTGGGCGGGAGGGGGAGGGGTAGGGGGGCATCAGGTCCGCCGACTCACGTCTCTCTTGGGCACGTCGCTGGTCCAGAGGATGTGCCGGTCGGTGTCGAAGCCCTGCGCCAGGGCGAAGCGTAGCACCGACTCCACGGGCTCCTGGGCGTCGAAGCGCCGCTGCACGACCGAGGGAGCGGGGCTGCCGGCCGGCTTGCGCAGACGGATCGTACGCACGCCCGCCGCGTCCGCCGGAGGCTCCTCGCCCAACGCCCGACCCGCGGCCGCGCCGCGCCCCGGGACGGGGGGGGGGTAGAGATTCTGTGTTGATTTGTTTTTTTTTCTTCTTTTGTTTTGGCGCGAGGCAGGGATTTGCTGCGGATCCAGCCGTCACAAAAAAATTGTTACAGTCTCTATAATAAGATTCATGTAACAGGGTCTGGACAAGGGGGGGAAGGGGGGGGGGGGGTAAATGGCACTTTTTTGGCGGGGGGGGGGGGGCGCTCCAGACCAAAAAGTGAGGGGAGGGAGTAGCGGACAATTTTTTGAATTATACTGCTACTTTTGGTAAAAAAAGATCAAAATAGGCTTTAAATGGTGTTGTTTAGCTGTTTTTATGGCCGTATAACACTGAAAAGCACTGAAAACATCAACATTTACTCACTGTTATCGATTTAGACAAGGTGAAATTCCCTTGGGAAAATTCTGGGGGGTCTGGGGTGCTGGAAGAATAGTGGGCTTTACAAACCCCCCTAGTTACGGGTATGATAGAGTAGTTATCGCACAAAAATGAAAATGTAAAAAAATGCCAAGATGATACCAATGCAATTTTGAACGTAGCGCTAAAGTCAAACTCTCTTGGTGTACGATTTGCGCACGATGGGTGCGGGGGGTCGGAGATCATATTGGGGGGGTCATGGGAGGGGGACACGCCATTATGAATGGAGAGGGGGGGGGTCTCAGAAGAAAAAAAATGAACCAAAACAGGATCTAAATTGGCACTTTTTGGTGAAAAACGGATGTAAATAGCGTCATTTAGCTGTTTCAGTGTGAAAAAACACTGAAAACAACGAAAAATTCACCAGTTTTGTAATTGTCGACACGTTGAAAAACATTGGGAAAACTCTGGGGGAGCGGGGGGGGGCTGGGGAGGGGAAAACTTCCGAATGTGGGGTAGCTAGCCCCCCCCCCAGCTACACGGATGCCTCCATCCCTCCCTCACCCACCTCAAACTGCTGTTTCTGCAGCTCCGCGAGTCTCCGCTGCTCCAGCTGTTCCGACTCCAGTCTGGCTCTGTCCAGCTCTCGTTGCCTGTCGGCCAGCAGCGACTCTTCATAGGCCGCCGCCTGTTGCGCCCGGAACATCTCTCGCTGCTCCCGTTCCAGCTGCAACCAGCCGCACGTGGGGAGTTGTTGTTGGATTAGGGGCAACGCTAGGAGGCCGTCAATGG